>JANHFT010008721.1:0-12024 GCA_032467955.1 Pseudoxenodon macrops
GGGTGGTGGGTGGGAGGGAGATGAGGAGGGGAGGAAGAAGGACAAGGCGACGCGCGCGAGCCCGGCCGCGCCTCCAGCCGCTTGTTGTCTTTGCCAAGGCAGAAGCTGCTCGCGGCGGCGAAGAGCTTTGTCCGCAGGAAGCACTGCGGCTGCGCTGGCGCTTTTGAGGACCCCCCCCCCCACACACACACACAAAACTCTCTTCCCTGCTGCCCGGCTTAATCCTGTGCAAACCTACTCAACAGTAAACTCATAAAGTTCAGTGGGGTGTTGCCATTTTTAATGTACCAGGCCAACCGGTGTGGTGGTGGGGAAGCGAAATCCCAGGCGCTCATAGGCGATTTCCTTTCCACTTCTAACCCGGGCGAAGAAGAACTGCAAGCAGAGGATTGCAACACTTGCCGGGCAGCCTGGGAGACCTGTGGCTGTTTCAGACCGCAAAGATGTGCGCTGTAGCGCAGACGCTCAGGAAGGAACCGCCGCCACCTTGGGGGTGCGCATGTCACTGCTGCTTCGACTGTTTACCCCGTCCAAGCATCGATGTATTTATAAATGTGTAAAGGGCCATACTGAGCAGAATGGAGTGAGCTTTTGTGCCTTGACTCGATGGGACATTTTGATATATTAATTGTAACTGCAGGTAACACCTTGGGCCCAAGAGCATCCTGAGCAACGAAGCTTTTGCTTGCTTTTCCAAGACCAATCCCGGGTGGGAGGGCTCCGTCTCTTCCACACGCCTCCGGATCCTAGTTAGGGACAGAATCTGATTGCAAGTCTTTGCAACAAGTCCAACTCAAAACCCAGCGGCTTTCTGGACACAACAGTGGCTGTGCAGCTTCGCGGCTTAAATTCCCCTCCTGGCCATCTTCCCACCCGGCTAGGGAAGCAGCGAGACCATTTTCCCTACTCTTGCAACCAGAGGCTCTTGGGGCCCCTCAAGCAACACCCGAGGAGGACCCGTCCCATCTGCCGCGTCTGGACTCTCCTGCCTTCTGCCTGCCGCAGGTTCGAAATTCTATTTTCTAACCGCTTTGCCCCCCCCCTCCTGTAACGAGTCATTATAGTGAGCCGGATTCTTTGGAAACCGTGCCCGTTTATTTCGGCTTCCTGTCGGTAGAAAGGATTGTTTCTTTCCCCCTTCTGGCCTTGACCCGATATTCTCCCGAGCAATCTTCGAGGAGGAGCTGAGCTGCATTTCAAAAGGGACAGAGAATCGCCCCCTCCTCTTCAAAGCACCAGATGGTTCAAAACCGAATTCATTCGGTTTAAGTGGGCTGGCGGTGGGTCGCCATTCTGATACAGACTCTTTAAAGTTGATGAAGGCGCCCTTGGCGGCTCAGGGAGGGAGCGAGAGAAAGGACGGAGCCGGAGGGGGCTCATGCATTTTAATCCAGTGAGGGCATTTTGCTGTTTGACATCTGATGCTAAATCAAGGGGTCTAATCAAGTAGCCAAAGCGGGAGACAGAGAAAGGCCCTGTCTGCCCAAGGAGGTCTTCCTCTGTCTCCCCCACCACCTTTGTCAAGGAAATTAACCTCTGGCTATTGAAAGGGAACCGCGGCCAATCTGGAGCAGCAAGAGGCGCGTGCTGCTGGGAGGGAGGGGGGGGGATACAGCGACTGGAGAGACTCCGCGCTAAGCCTTCCTCAGCGGACGCGCAAACCCAAACCCACTACTAGCCGGTTCGGATCTTCGGGCGCTGGGAGGCCTTAGGAACAAGAAGTTTCTCCCGTCAGATCTTACGCTTGGTCCGTTAAAAAAACAACAACAGAAAAGCAAACCGGGCGGCATAACCGGGGACAGAAGAGCGGGAGAGGGCGTAGAAGCGCAGTTCCCTGCCCGCTTTACTGGCGCTGGCTCGCTCCTCTACAAGCCGCCCTTCAAGGGCTTTCATGGGCAGCCTTGGAGGCCCGGCGCGCCAGAACATGGGTTTGTTCAGGGCCGGCTACGGCACTAGGCCGAAGGAAAGGGATAAGAGCCGGTACTTCCCGCTATAGGTGACACCCCCCCCCTTCTCTCGTCAGTCAACCAGCAACCCCTTTAAACACTAGCCGCAAAGTCCCTTTCGGCTCTACGCAGGTCAATTTTCCAGTCTTTCCCCAAAGCCTCGAAGAGATCGTTTTAGGAGATTTTGTTTCCCCAAAAAGGACCCGTTTACTCACTTAAAGCTGGTAAAAAAATAAAGAATAAATGAGAAATAACTCTTCTTTAATTGTAAAGCAGGGAAAAGTGTTGAATTTTGTCCTATATTATCAACATTCAAGTGAATGATAAACCCAGATGTGACATGTGGAAGAGACAAGGGGAAAAGGAGGGGGGGATAAATAAATAAATAATTTGATTTGTATTAAGTAGACAAACACATAAAGAATAAAATATTTTGTTATGCAAATCGGTACAGAATAAAATAAATGTAAGAAGTGTAAAAAGAACTCAAGGTTCCTGGAATAACATCCCAGAAAAAATGGAAAGGCAGCAAGGGAAGGAGGAGAGGAGAGGAGAAGAGGAAGTAGGAGGGAAGAGGAGAAAGGGAGGACAGGTAGAGAAGAGGAGGTGGTGAGAAAGACAGGAAGTAGGAAAAGAAAGTGAGGGAGGGAGGAAGGAAGGAAGGAAGGAAAGAAAGAAGAGCTGCAAAGAATTGGAAAGAGGGATGGTAAAAAAGCAACCTTGAACTAATAAAAATGAATAAGATAATTCAAAATGTAAATATAAAAGCTATGTAAGAATAGATGAAATGTGAAATGTGATGATAAAATATGTGACTGTATGGAAAAATAATTTTTTTGTAAAAAAACATTCAGTATTGTAATCTGTAGTTTGGGTATGGATTAGATGTATTCTCTCAACCATTTTCTGTAGCTACTCAGATACTTTCTCTCTTCTCCCCCAACACCCAGCACTAATATAAATGTAATTAGTCTCTTCATTTAGATTTAGGGAACTTTCCAATTGCCAGGGTTAAATGCATTGGTAATTTCTTCCAATTAAATTTGATCCCTGTACTGTATTATACAATTGTCATTAAATTTTAGATGGATTTAAAACACAAAGTGGGTTATTTTAATTTAAATCACTGAGGACTGAAAAGATGTAAGAGGTTTTAACACACAAAACACACAATAAACTCTTGATTACGCTTGGGATTTTTTGCCTTTTATCCAATGCCGCATGAAAGTAAACATGAACCCTTAGTTTAATATCTTGTCCTTTCAAATGTATTTGAAAAGAACATTTTAAGTTTTGCAATGAGAAGGGAGAAAAAGAAACATGGGAAGCACCATTTTTCAAAGCAAGTGCAAGCAGCTCTTGCAGAAATCTGTGCCAACTAGTCAGGGAGAACCCAGTTTCTCTCTTTTTTGCAAGCAAGCATCTTAGAATGCTTGGCAGCCTAAGCCCTTCCTCCACTTGCTTTTGGGAACATATTCTGAAACTCTCTGCTCCCCTGAGATGAGATGAACTCGGCTGGACTGTTGTTAAAAATTGCCTTTCCCCCCCCTTACCATGTGTGCATCAAAGCTCCACCCATTACATCAAGAGACAAAGTCAGGTGACCAGCAACCAATGGCGTCAGAGAGGTGCTTATTGCCCATTTCAGGCTAACAGGGCACACCCTCTTCCCTGGTCCCTACTTGACCTTGCCAGCCACCATTCTGCTGCTGCCTCCCTAGGGAACTGGACACTGCAGCACATGAAACACAACTACCTGTCTGGGCTTGAAGTAGAATAACAGTGAAATGGTATAATAGAATATTGTAATAGGTTGAAATAGCATAAAACTGATGGGATGGTACATCCCCCCTGCCCCGCCGCTGCCTCCTTGCCTCCCAAACAGCACAGAGGAATCCATAAGTAGACATCTGTGCTGGTGACTGTTTTTCTTGCTGGATGGTGTTATGCTGAAAGAGGGAGGCAGTAGATTCAGAGATCTTAACCAACAGCCTTGACTCTCCTATGCTGCCCATGCAGGACAACACTACTGAGTAACTCAGCCACTAGTCAGAAGACTGGCAGTATAGGAGCAGCAGGTGGAGCAGCCATTTTTCCCTACAGCTTATAAAACAGTGGAACAGCAACAACAGTGAGGGATGCCTGTAATGCAAGTAGCAGATATTAAGGCTAGAGATGTTGTACTTCACAAATTATTCATGAAGTAAAATGCTGTTAGCTTTTAAGGATTTTAAGGCTCTTAGAGGATGAAAAATGGTGTTTCCTATGCCGTTCCAGTCTCAAGCACAAAGCCCCCCAAAATATGCAAACAAAGAGTGATTCCCAGTAGTGATTTATGACATCTTCTAGCTCATCCAACCATGCAATAATCCTGGGAATGGGCTTCAGAGTGCCACAGTGATGCTGTGAAATAATGCTAAAGATAATTAATCACTAATGGGGGAAAAGCTTGGTGGAGAATTTTCAGTCTTGTGTATTGGAATGTAGATCCCATCAATTTAGGCTAAAACATGAGAAGCAACAGGTTGAGCATATGTATACATGGTTAGAAATAATAGAATCTGCCACTAAAATATTCCAGTGAGAAATACTAAATTTTCTCCTTCTCCCACTAAAATAAATGAGACTCTAAATCAATTTACCTGGAAATTAAGCATTGTTTGGAAGTCAGCCAGCCTTAAATAAACTTATATAGTATTGCACCATGAAGTGCTCTGGGCTTGGCTTGAATTGTGACTCAATTATTCTCATTAATGGAAGATTTACAGTACATTGCAAACTAAGTGTTAAAAGAAATATTGGTTGGCTGGATTCACACAGTACAATTGGCCCTAAACCAGGTTAACTAAATGCAATAGATGTGATTATAATACATGCTATGCTCAAACAACTAAAATATAGTTTAATATGATACAGTAATCTGGATCACTCTATATGCTTAAAACAATCATATAATTTGTTGCAATATATTCAACAACACACTATCCAACACCATTTCAGCTCGATTCAATGTCCTGTTTGAATCTAGATATTATTAAATGAGTCACTAACATATTTTAGCTAAGTTGCTTACGTGTGTTAGTCAAATGGGGATAGGAGGATTAACAGGAAAATACTATTTTCAGCACTTGGGATCTTTAAAGCAGAAAATACTGTGATCTTCAATCACCAAGGCACTCCACTGAAGGGGGCAGAGCAGACTGGATTTTTCTTTCCCATTTCTTACATGAATTTCCCCTTACTAACATCATATGCCTTTAAAAATCATACTTGCACAGATCACTCTCTTTGTGAAAACAAATCATGTATTGGAGTTCAATAAGACTCCTAGGAAGCCAGGACTCCAAGCTCTTTTTCAGAATTATTGCCATTTTTAAGGCTTCTGACTCTCTTATTTGTAGAAGTACCAGGAAATCAGACTGGCTGTATTTCATCTGAATGTTCAGCAAGACATAAATCTGATCTGTTATGCTTGCCTTCCAGCATTATGGCCAACTGTCATTGCTAACTAATAGGAGTCAAAATATTATTTAATGCCGCGAAGTCCTTTCCAAAAGAGGAGGGTGTAAATGTTTAGGTTCTTGGGTGTTTTCTCTGTTTGCCCACTCTTGCTCCATCCTTAGTACACACACAAGATTTGCACCCTATAAACTCTCTAGCCAAGAGTTCCTGTGGTCTAATTGTGGTCCTATTGCAGCAGACTTTATGATTGCTTCCTATCAAAATGGGAAGTGTTTGGTTTAGCGGAAAAAAATGTTGCCTAGACTTTCTGCAGCCACAAAAAGCAGCTATGATGTGACCAGAGAAAGAATGACTAGAGTTGTACTATGATGTACCATGTTCAAGCTTGAGGCTTAGTTTTTTTAGGCACTGATTAAACAGGACTAAAACAAGTCTGGTGTGTGATACAAACATTAAAATGGGAAAATGGGGTAGACCAGAATTCTCTACCTTATCATAAATCTCTCTGCCACCTCCAGCATGATGACAATAAACAAAGTATGGGCCATGTGTTGCCTTTGAGTCTTTCTTCACTTAAAATTGACATCCGCATCAGAATGTCCTGGCATCTATGTTCTGTCCTAGCACACTGTTCCTGTTGTTTCCAGCATCAGACATATGTGAGTGCTTTATGACTTCATCACTATATTGATATCTCAGTAATGAGGACAGGATTAAATTTTCACAATAAGAATTGATTAAATCAGTAGAAAAGAAATGGACATTATTAACTGTACATGAAGGAGCTTGAAAAGTGAAAAAGATTTCATGCACGTAAACTACCGTAATACTCAGAATTTAACTGACAATCACTGGATAGGAAGGCACTTAGTAGAGTTAATATAAAGCAGCATGTTTGAGCTAGTTTCCATTTAAGTCTAGGGAAACATCTGTTCAATGGCCGAGGATCAATCTATGCTATCAATCTATCAAAAAATGCTCGTTATTCCCACTATTTTTGCTTTGCAAGAAGCTCATCTTAGTATTTTCATTCACTTTAAAATATACTGCAAATCATTTCTAATGACTTCTATCTCTGGCGTGTTCCTGATAGCCAAGTTAAACTGTTCTCCACCAATACATGAGGATCTCAATATTTTTGCTGCATAAATTTTGCTTCCTCCTGTTGCTAGACCATAGTAATGAGGTTGGCAAACAGTCTTCCCCTTTCTCATTGTTGTAGCCCAAGCAATTGAAGGAGAGTGATTGTTGATTCCCTGGCTTTGTTTCCCCTTCCATCAAGATCCACCTGCTGGATGGAAAGACATCCCCCATTCTCCTTAATATGGGTTCAGGATGAGGATAATTTAAAGTAGAAAGAACATAACTTGTCTGAAAAGTTGCCTAATGAATGTAAGGTGATAAAATGGAAAGGTGGTCGGTCTCCTGACCCTCCTCACAACTCCTCTTACGCGCCCACTGACTGCCAGTTGGGCTGCTATATTTTAGTATAATTACAATAAATCTCAGTCATTACCTTGTTAGTCACACTTCATATTTGTATCACTTGTGCTAAAGAAAGAAACAAAAGCAAGCAGCATCTATGAGTAGTGGGGAGCGGCCTTCGGCTCCGGAAAGAAACCGTGCAGTACAGATTGAGGGGCAACAGCACCTAGCTGGGTAGATTTGGAAGGCCGCATTTGCCCACCCCTTGATCCGAGCAGCCTTCCGCATCTTTTCTGTCCTCCGCAGCCTCCTCCCTGCTGTTCTCCGGCGGGCTAGTCGTGCACCTTCCTCGGCTTTGGAATCACTGCTCTTACTCCCTGCGTGGTGGAAACAATGGTGGCATTGCTGAGTACTATTTGACCCGGGCCAAGCGGGGCCTCGGGAGAGAGGCCTTTGTGTTCACAGGAATTAGCGATTGTTGTGCCAGCCCGAGAGACACGCGAGAGACACGCGAACGTCCTCCGCCCGCCTCCCCGTGCCCGGCTTCGGCCTTTATTCTCCTTCTAAGCTGCGCGCCCTCTCTCGCTTGTCAATCTCTCCCCCCGCCCTTTGTTCGGCACTATTAGCATAAAGCTGCCACGGATCTCTCGTTTAAATAATTACGCCGTAAAGAAAGGGGGATATGAAAGAACGAAAACAAGAAAAAACAAAACCCACGAAAAAAAAGGAAGGGAGGGAGGGAGGGAGGGAGGAAGAGATTTCCTATTTTTTCTGTCCCATTTTCATGTCCGCCCGTTGAATGCCGGGACCAGCCTGGGTCTCCACTGCAATGTAGGTGAACCTGAGGAGACGCTTGGCTGTTTTGGTGGCAAATGGGGTTGAAGCCCCCACCTCCCCGAAGGGCCAGAGTCCTGAAGATAAGGAGAAGAAACAGCCCAGGTTGCCGCAGGCGAATACATTGGGCCGTATTTCCCGCCTCCAAAGACTTTCCCGATAGGCGGAGCCTTATTTCCACCGCCCTTTTCAGTCTGAAGAAACTATTTCGAGAAACCTGAAAAAACGTCGCTCAGAAGGGGCGGGGGGGGGGGCTGGCGGAGTTGCAGCTCAAGCCATCTCGGCGCTAACTTTCGAGTGAAGCTGCTTAGAGACAGACAGTTACAGGCAATTGCAGCGGAAAGGTCAGGCGCCAGCTGCCCGCCCCCGCGGCAGGAGATGCAGCGAGGCTTTGGGCGCCCCTCCCAAATATCTGGCCCTCTACTTCGCGGGCTCTTTGTCCTTTGCTCTGTGGCGGCGTGTGCGGGAGTGCGGTGCGTCAAGGGCGCGCGTGTTTCATTTGTCCGGAGCAAATGTGTTTGCTCAGCGATGTGTGCCTTCCCTGCCTAGTCTCTACTTAATGAGGGAGGCCGTCGCTTCGTGTGTCATTAGCATACAGCTGCGGTCCCTCCTCCTCCCTTATGGGCGAAGCATACTTTATCCGGCCTTATCATCTCTTTCCTCAACTAGAACAATCAACAGCTTCTCACACATGACTGAGCCCACTCCCAGCTCTGCCCTCAACCCGCCTTCTTTCTCTTTTTTGCGCCCCCCCCCCAAGTCGGAAAATAACATAAGCTGGTTTACATCTTCTTCCCATCTTTCCTTCTTACTTGCTGAGAAGGAAGAGCCCCTTCCAAGCACCTCAGGTGCTGATTCTGTGCCACAGTTGTAGAAGATTCATGGTTGGAGATTCACAATTGGAAAAGATTGGCAAAGTTTGTAACCTGTGACCTCTTTTCATAAAAGAGGCATTTTTCGCTTCTGCTTCGCATATCCCCAAAATCCCAATCTACTGAGGATCACTCTAAGGCTGGGCTCTCTTTAGATCCAGGTTTTGCAGATACTGGCAAATAGAACCAAATCAAATCCATTGCACTACTCCAGTTGGGATAGTGATATAAAATGGGCTTTTCTTACAAAATGCAAATTGCTGGGCCCTTTTCTGTCTTGCTCTTTAGTACAATCCTGGCAACATGTTTTTTCTTCCTCCTTGCAGTCAAAGTTGATCTTAATTTTGCTGTGAGCTCATCAATAAGATAGGCTTAAGTCACCCTTAGCTGTATTGGTATTAGTGCCCCCATTCTGGCACTTTCCATTGGCAGCATGAAGGTGTGCAACCTTCATTTTGATTTTGTCACTGACCTCCTTAGAAGAAAGTCTGGCTATTGTGCTGACTTGAAACAGACCAAAATTGAAAACAGCAATGAAAACAGCAAATTACATGCCAAAATGGTTTCTAATGATTCAGGAATGTGTGGATAGAACTTTTAACTCAGCAGTGGGGAAGGAATCTTTCACTGAATGTAGCTTAATCTGACCTCAGTCTTGCTAAAAAAACCATCCCATAAGGGGATTGTCTCAAGTACACTCTTAGAGAATGAACATTACAGAACAGATGTTTTTTTGGTTCAGAAAATTAATTTGTGAACGCATGTGATTTAAGAATCCAGGAAATTACTAGATAGTTAGCTTAGTACTGGTTGTTTAGTGAAGCTACTGCAAAACAAATACTTAACTGTTAATAATTGTTCTTCCCTTGGAAGATTTGGAAAAATGCTTTTGTTCTTGTACACAGCACCTCATTACTATTAAATAAAGCAATCCATTTTTTCAGGTTTCTACAGGAGCCTGAAATTTTGATAAAAGTACAGCTGCTTTAAAAAAATCACATTAATTTTAATACATTTGACTACTTAAACCAGATGCAACTTTTTCCAAATGCTGTGCTCATGTGAAATCTAAAAACTAAAATAGTTTTGAAGCATGCACAGTCCTTTTAAGCATTAGACCTGACTGATTTGTAGGGCCCCAAAGACCTTTTTCTTTTCACCAGGTTGAGAGTTTTTATGCTGGTCTTGACTAATTTTGATTAGTTTTAGTTGTCTTTGGTTGCTTGAAAGTGCTTTTTGTGCAATGTGTTTTACTGAATTGTAATGCCTTTACTCTTTTCAATTCTGTAAACTGCCCTGAGCTGTATATTGATTGAGTATCTATATCAAGTGATTAAATAAATGAATAAGGCTCTGTATTGGAATTAACAATTTTACTTGCTTGTTACTTTTCTAGAGTAAGAATTGAGCAGTAAATTTGCTATTTTTGCCTTCACAAAATGATTAAGCAATTAATAGGAACAAAGAATAGCTGCATGCTCTGAGAAAGTAGATATGGAAAATGTTCTGTATATATTAAATCATTTTATTAAATCGTCATATCATACATTCATTTATTTTTTGGATTCAGAGCCTACTGACTCCCAAATTGCTCTGGGAAACTTAGTTGAAAAACAGAAAAAACATACAAAAATCTAAAAAAAATGCAGTGAAATAAATACTGGAATATTAAAATATAGAACCTTTAAATAAAACTGTGAAAAATTAAGTTCAGATAATATATTTTCTAATAGTGCATGGATGGTTATCCTGGGAAATATGCTAGATACAGCAATAAGTACAAATCTCCTTATCAGTGCCAGATTATTAGAATAATTTATGGGGATTACACTGTTAATAGGCAGTTTTAAAAATAGCTACCGGTATGTGTTACCACCAATTGGATTCTCAGTAGAAATTGTTTTGAAGATTGATTGGGAAGGTGTCTTTACGTTCTTCTTGTGGACATCTGTTCTGCTGTGTGACACTTTTTAAAAGGGCCATGTGAAAGATAATTACTGCTGATAAAATAATGGACAGGAATATGGTCAACCACTAAAAGTGAAGAATGCTTCCAGTATATACCTCTTAGAGGTTGAAGGACATTATTCAAGGGAAGATCTCTTTGTAGCCTCTATGGAGTTTAGTTCCCTTTATGGAAGCCTAACAGACTGAAGTACAAATGTGTAATTACTTTGCATATAATGACAAGTACTCAAGGACCACACACATATGCATAAAGATCAGGTAGACAAATAGGGACACATAGAGAAAAAGAATGACATGCTAGTTTGCAAAATGGCATTGAACAGGTCAATAAAAGTTGAACTCATGGTTTTTGTTTTGTCTTTTTTGTAGCTAAGCATTTAATAATTCATTCTGAACTTTAATGGATCATGTAAAACCAAAATGTAGGAATAATTTAGTGACCAATGAAGCTTTATGTGGAAATCCAGCCAGTGAAGAACAAGCACAATGAAATGCATACATTCAGAAAGACAAACGTATAGATTGGGATCCATGGAGAAAGGTTAAAAAAAAAACTAAAATCCTCCTTCAGGATTCTGTTTTATGTACTGTATAGCCTGCCCTACATCAATAGAATTTCAGCATTCCTGTGGAGTCTGTTTCCTGATAGGGTCTAACTGCAATCTTGAAAACCTGATTCTGTTTTTTCATCACTCATTCTTATATCCAGATAGCTAAGGTGGAGTTAAATTTCTAGTATTCTCTTCATTTCTTGGTCTTAATGTGCTTTTTGTAACTGCCCCCTTATAACTCTTTCAAGATAATTTCTGGCTTTCTAATAATTATTCTGTACTATTGTTTATTTATATCAGTATTTCTCAACTTCAGCAATTTTATGATGTGTAGATTTCAGTTCCCAAAAGTTCCTAGCTTGCATGTTGGCTGTGGAATTCTGGGAGTTGAAGTCCCCACATCTTAAAAATTGCCAAGGTTGAGAAACAATTATTTATATTGTTGTTAGTGGCTATCCTGCACTTTTTTGCATTATGCTTGCCTACTTCTTATAACAAGTTTTGCTTGATGTGATACATGATGTGATTAATTTCTTGCAGACTGACCTTGACCTTGACATTATTTTGAAATGAGAGGAAGTGACTTGCTCAAGGTTACCAAGTTGGCGTTCATACCTACAGCAGAACTAGAGCCTGGGTCTTCATGATCTTAGTCCATAATCTTAACCACTACACCACACTGACTCACTTTTACTTATTACATTTAACAGTTATATCATTTAAAGCAGTGGTGAAATCTAAAAATGTTCCCTACCGGTTCGGTGGATGTGGCTTATTTTGTGGGCATGGCTTGAGGTCAGGTGACTGGGTCGGCGTGCGTTTACACTTTATACACACACAACACAACAAACCTTTATACTTTACACACAAAACAACACAACTGACTCACACACCATGCAAAAACACACAAAATGGCACCAGCAACAGATTTAACACATTTAACAATTATAACAGATTTACAGAGAT
>JANHFT010008721.1:22463-34358 GCA_032467955.1 Pseudoxenodon macrops
CTCCGGGGCCCGCTACTCTTCTGGTTTCCGGCACTCCTGCATGTGTGAAGACTAGCTGGCCGGCGCCGTGGAATCAGGAAAAGCAACGGGCGATGGCTCATGTGCCTGGAAAGATGGCTGTGCGTGCCACTTCCGGCACATGTGCTGTAGGTTCGCCATGACGGTCCTATATCATTTCAGACAGGTGATGTCCAATCTTTTCTTAAAAACCTCCAGAGATGAAGCACCTGCAACTTCTGAAGGCAAGCTGTTCCACTGTTGTCATTAATTGTTGTCATTACTAGGAAGGTTCTCCTTAATTCCAAGTTGGTTCTCTCCTTGATTAGTTCTATCACTTTTCTTGTCTTGCATTCCAGTGCTTTGGAAAATAATTTGACCCCCTTTCTTTGTGGTAGCCCCTGAAATACTGGAATATTGCTCTTATGTTACCCGTAGTTCTTTTTTCTAGACTAGCCACACCCAGTTCCTGCAACCCTTCTTCATATGTTTTTGTCTCCAGGCCTTTAATCATCTTTGTTGCTCTTCTTTGCACTTTTTCCAAAGTCTCAACATCTTTTTTGTAATGTGGTGACCAAAACTGGAGCCAGTATTCCAGGTGTGGTCTTACTAAGAATTTATAAAGCGTTACTAATACTTCATGTGATTTTGATTTGATGCCTCTGTTTATACAATCAAGGATTGTATTAATTTTTTTGGCAGCTGCTGCACACTGTTGTCTCATATTTAAGTGATCGTCCACTAGGACTCCTAAGTCTCTCTCAGTTACTGTTTTTGAGCCAGGTTTAACCTAGTCTCTACTTGTACCTTTTCCCCCCCCTGTAAAACCTTGTATTTTTCTCACCACTGAATTTCATTTTATTGAATAAGTTCAAGTCTGTCAAAATCTTTTTGGATCCTGAGCTTGTCTTCTGGGGTCTTGGCTATTCCTGCCAACTTAATGTCATCTGCAAATTTAATGAGTTCCTCTTCTATTCCCTCATCTAAATAATTTATGAAGTTATTGAAGAATACTGGGCCTAAATTCATTGTTAATTGTAAGTTAACTGTAATAGTTATACAACACTTTCTGGGAATTGGGTACCAACACAATTGATTACATCATTATTTCAATCAATGAGTTTAACTTAGTGGACACATTTTAGGTGATAATGAACAGGCCAGATGATGGTCACCTTCTGTTGACCCGGGGTTTATAATTTCCTCACATCTGCATACATCTTGACAAATTTCACCATACTGATTCAAAAGGGATACATTGCAATGAGGATCAAATGAATTAATAGGTTGAATAAAAGTTATGCATTTGTTCCATTCACACCTGATACAACAAATTTCATTTAAACTACTGTAATGAATGAGGGACCACTAATTTAGCAGTTTAAATTTTTGACTTGAAGTCTATAGAGCCCCCTGCTGGAAGATCCTAGGACCTAGGCAACCAAGATCTAAATCTTGGTTTAATCTAGAATATGTGCGTGTTTAAAAATAGCATATTAGCTCCTGTCCCCTACTTTGAAAGAACTGAGATCAGAACTTTGTCTTATACTATAAAACTGATAGACAGTCAATTCAAGATCAACTTATTAATGGAATATTTCATTTACTTACAGACTTTTTGCCTCAAAATGTAGAGGTTATTCCATTATAGCCAAACTACCCATTGCAACACAATTTATTAATCTTTATCCAAATTTCTATTGCTGCATTTGCTAAAAATGATTAGCACAAAAATCCCTCTTCCCCCAAAAAAGTATGACAAAGATGCTGTACTACGTATATTTTAGATTACATTTGTGCACTTTGAACGAGGACTGCAATACAGATGGATTTATTCAGAGTTATTAGTCATGAAAGCTACCAGAAGCTTTCAGATTCAGAAACTTCACAAAGATTTTAAAATTAGAACTTTCATGGAGAGTGGGCCAGATATCAGTCATTTTCATCTGTATCTATGATTTTCTATTGCCTCCTCTTTTTAAAAATCATGATTAATTAAAGAAGGCAAACACTAAATTACATTTTTTTTAAATTTCTCTTATATCTGGAATACCCATTTTCTAAACCCCATTCTACTATCCCAGTGTTGATAACAGATTACTCTACTATTGGCCCAAATCAGAATTGATACCAATAGGTTAAGTTACCCATCCATTTAAGGAATATTTATTCTGCATTTTTACCATCTCTATTAATTATCTTGGTATGTCTATACTAAAGAATATCTCGGTTACTAACATGCAATATTAATTACATGCTAAATAAATATTATACAGAGATTTTTTTCAGAAATTTATCGACAGAAGTAATTAAACCTTAACCTAAACCTTTCTGGGGAAAGATGAATGCTGTCAAAATGAATATTATTGTCAGATTAATTATATTCTGAAAGGAATTCCAATTTATATACCTGGAAAACATTTTCAGAAATTATATTTCCTGTTTAGAATTTTTTTATCAGTTTTTCAATTCAGAGAATAAGTTAATAGAAAATGCATTTACCAGTTAATGAGGGAGGGTTCAGCTTTCCAAATCTGGAGCTATATTATTATGCTTACCTATTGTCAAGTGTTAAATATTGTAAGTCAATAATCAGTGTTAATTTTCCAATTGGGACAACTTTGGAACATACACATATAACACCTTTAATTGATGGACAGCATTAGCATCTAAATATATTAAAAATCTACTATCTCTGGAAAATTATGTCAATTAGAAACCTATCAATGTGTAATAAAAATATTTGATCCTTTTTCTCATGCCAATTTGACTTTATGGGAAAACCCAACTTCAAAAATTAGGAAAAATATGGTAGGTTAGAAAAATTGAATAGAAACTGTGACATTGTCTTTAGACTGATAGATATTGAAGATAACAGTAGCAATAGCACTTAGACTTATGTACCGCTTCATAGTGCTTTACAGCCCTCTCTAAGCGGTTACAGAGTTAGCATATTGCCCCCAACAATCTGGGTCCTCATTTTTCCAACCTCAGAAGGATGGGAGCCTTGAGCCAGTGAGACTCAAACTGCCAAGCTGCTAGCAGCTGACAGTCAACTGAATTAGCCTGCAGTAAACACTGTGCTACCACAAAATATTATGTGTTAAGAGACATGTTGCAAACTCGATCGCATCCTGTGACGTATCACAACATATCACAATGTTTTTTGCCTTTGTGGAGCCAGGGTGGGTGTGGCCTGCATGTGACTCATCCGGCCTGCGGGCCACCAGTTTAACACTCCTGATCTATCAGATATACAGTAACCCAATAGCAATATTTACAATTAAAACGTTTGTTAGCCACATTGTTTGGACCAGTAACATTTTAGCTTCTGAAACACTTGGGATACTAGAACAAAATACGAAAATACCTATTAGTTTTTTATATATACTTGTTATCAAGAAATTAATTTGATATGCAGATGTTTAGTAATGACTGAAATAAAGTATTAGTGGTTCCTATATTGCCTAGACAATGGGTGTTTAACTTTTATAGCAAGTGTCAATGGGCCTCAAATTATTACTTACGCAACAAAAAACAACATTTAAAACTTATTGGACATTTTCAGAGGATAATATTCTTTTGAACTATATACTGGTAGTTCTCGATTTACAAACAAATTTGAGCCCAAAATTTCTGTTGTTAAACAAGATGTTAAGTGAATTTTGCCCCATTTTATTACTTTTTTTGTCATAGTTGTTAAGTGAATCTCGCTTCCCCATTGACCTTGCTTGTCAGAAAGTTGCAAAAGGTGATCACATGACTCCAGGACACTGCAACCGTCATAAATATGAGTCAGTTACAAATCATCCAATTTTGACCATGTGATGCTGCAATAGTCATAAGTGTGAAAAATGGTCATAAGTAACTTTTTTCAGTACCACTGTAACTTCGAATGGTCACTAAATGAACTATTGTAAGTCTAGAACTACCTGTACCTAATACATGATATTTGAGACTCGAATGTAAATGGATTCTCCATTTCCTTTTATTGTGCTCACAATTACTTGTGGCTACGCTGAAATGGTGGCCACTTCCAGGATAGGCCGCTCCATTCTGTTTTCCTAAGCCACGCTATGCAGCGCTGCGGAAAGCTCTGGCGCTCCAGAGATCTTCAAAAGGTAACTGCACTATGGGTTATAAAGGTAGGATAGAGGCCCAAATCCTGTGGGGACCAAGTGATGGTGAATAGGCTTGAGGGGATCTGGCATGGGGGAGAAAAGGCCTGCAGGGATCCAGGGGAGGGATAATCAATAATCAAGGAACCACCAAGGAGAAAACGGCATCCCCACGGCAATCTACTGTATATAAACAGGGAGCAAACCCCACACTTACAAGCACTGATGATGTTACTTAGTCAAGTAATGAAATCTGCAAGCAAAATAACTATATCTGGTAAAATTCAGTGAATGTAAAAAACATTTTTTTAAATTTTATTTCTATAGCTGTACATCTCAACAAGTTACTCTGGGGAGTGTATATCAAATATACTGAACAGTCACTGAAAAGCAGGTATAATATGCATGGACATACAGGTAGAGGCATGTGGGAGCAACTTTCCAAGCAATCATACTAGGCTATGAGACACTACTTTGTGAGTTAATAAGAGGTGTTTCCTATTTCCTTCTTGCTCCCATGCGTGGAGAAGTACCTCATTTGAATGCTTTATGCAGCTCTATTAACAATTCACAGCTTGGCTATGGGCTTTCTAGATGCCAGCTATGGAGACAGGACTTTGCATTAATAAACTGTTGAACTGATCCTGTAGGTCTCTTATGTTCTTAAGTAATTACTCTAAAGCAATTAATCCATTCAAAAGAATGCAATGCACGTACAGTAACAGAAACAGGGCACTGAAATTGATATGAACTGTGCATAAAACTTTTCCTCAAGTTCATAATTGTTTGTTTGTTTGTATACTACCTTTATTATTTTAACAAATAATTTAAGGTGGCAGAAATATCCAAAACCTTCCTCCTCCTATTTTCTCCACAACAACCACCCTGTAAGGTGAATTGGGCTGAAACAGAGTGACTGCCCCAAGGTTGCTCAGCTGGCTATCATGGCTAGAACTCACAGTCTCCTGCTTTTTAGCCTGGTGCCTTAACTACTAGACTAACCTGGATCTGATGATATTCTGAATCTTTATAGTTTAAGAGTAAAGAAGAAACAACAAACTTCCAGTTTGTTGAAATATGAAAGCAAATACTCAGCAATAATAAATGCTTATATTCAATGCATATAGGAGGAATTTTTTTACCTGGGCAGATATTAAGATCTGACGTAGTTCCTTCTTCAGATCACTAAAACGGTCGTGATAGATGGCCAAGGCCCAAGGTTCCTTAAAGTAGCTGGTTAAAAAAGACAAACTTTAGTTACCCAGTGTGCCTCTCATTAATGACTAATAAAGTGTTTACCTGCTTTTTTGGTTTCATAAATTACAGTTCTGGACTCATCATGATAGTTTGTTCATAAAATGCCTGCCATAACAGCATGGTCAATCAATTCTTTTAATGGATGTTCCTGATGTACAGCCAGCTTCAGTAATTACATTTAAAGTGGCTTAATTCAGAGCTGTGGCAAGAGCCAGTGAAGAATCCTGATTTTATCAGAATTTAAAAGCCTGAAGACCTGTGATGAGCTGTGTCTCCATTATCTGTTCTCATTTGAGAAAAGCAGATGGTAGGATTAACTGAACTTCTGCATAAACAAATTACATTTGTGTAGACAATGACACAAGTGTTGTTTATCATTTAGGTTTCTGGATTAATAAAGCCAGAAGACAGGCCATAATCATGTTGCAATATGTTCCTTGCACTAGTGCATTGCAGCTAAATTAATTTGTCAAACAAGGAAATCCTCAGTATATCTCTTCTCAAAATAAAAAAAAACTTATGGAAAACGATAACGTACAGATAGATATTTATGTAAATGACCCCACATTGTATGATAAGGCAAAGGCTAAAACTGAATACATTTTTAAAGTAACATCATTTAAAAATTGATTCTTGGGAAGCTCTTCTACAATGGTAAAGTTCCATTATGCACCTAAATGATACAAATATAAAGTATAGACAACTGAGTTACTCAGGATGAAATAGTTGCCTCTGAAAACCTAACAGCATCATGGGAAATAAGTCACTTTGATTATTTTATAGAACTGGCAATTGTTTTAAATAACTTACATAATGAAAAGCAAAAATGCTGCAGCTAAAGTTATAAAACTTAAAAGGGACTTGATAATGGAAGCATAACTAGATATGGCCAAAAAAAAGGCAATTATTTAACAAGAATCAGCAACTTTCTTGAACCATGAAGAAAACTTTCAGATTTTCTTCATGGTTCAATAATATGTAATTTATAGAAAGATATCTGGGAGAGTTAGGTTTGCTCGCTTCATTCTCCCATGTAGGCCATTCTTGTACTTAATTAGCTTTAATTAGTTCTAGTTTTCAGTTCTCATGCTAGGAAAGATTCAATACTGTTGCTTCAAACTGATAGTTCCAAGATGAGAAGCACGAGGAAAATATGGGATTTGGAGACTAAAAAAAGAAATAGGTCTTTTTCCAATTTTGTGTTTAGTTTGTTCATCTAGGTCCCCTACTTTTTATATATGAAATATTTATTTTATTAGATGCTAGAACACACATATTTGTTTTGTGTATGGTTTTTGTCATTGTTACATTATTATTGATACTATTAGCTTGATTTTAATTTTAATCTTTTTTCTTTTACTTATTTCTCAAATCCATTTGATTATCTTCATTAAATTTTTTAATTCTGAATTCAATCTACAATGGTACATTTTTTTCTGTCTTGCTGTCCTGTCAGAGGACATATAGATTGGCAGAAACCAGGTTTAATAGCAGTAACTGTGAGAGGGAATTTGGAGTCTTAGTGGACAACCAATTAAATATGAGCCAGTAGTGTGTGGCGGTAACTAAAAAAGCCTATGCAATCATAAATTGCATTAACGGGGATACAATCAAAATCAAGTGAGGTACTAATACCACTCTATAAAGCTTTAATAAGACCACACCTAGAATACTGCATCCAGTTTTGGTTACCATGATATAAAAAAGATGTTGAGACTAGAAAGAGTGCAGAGAAGAGCAACAAAGATGATTAGGGGACTGGAGGCTAAATATATATGAAGAACAGTTACAAGAACTGGGCATGGCTAGTCTAGTGAAGAAAAGGACCAGGGGAGACAAGATAGCAGTGTTCCAATACTTGTCACAGGGAGGAGAGGGTCAACCTATTTCCAAAGCACCTGAAGGCCAGACAAGGAATAAAATTGATTGTGAAGGTAGTAATGGAGCATAACTTTACAATTAACATTTTACAGAAAAGGAGTTAAAAAAAGCTTAATGTTCCAGAACAAGATGCACAGATGACCCACTTGACTGATACTGTGAATGACAGATAAGCCTCCAAAACCTCTTGTTTATTTGGGGCCAACCTAACTTTCACAATCAACTGGCTCCACCCATGTCGTGCAAATTAGTTACTTGGAAATGAATTGATAGATTAAAAAAATATGGTGGATGAATTAAAAATGACAGCCAATCTATATTATGTACTTTGGGCATAGAAAGGTGAGGCTAATGATGGTTGGGCAATTTCTATCACATAAATATAGCCAATTAGTTTAAAAAAACTGTGACAATTTGAAAATAAAAGGGACAATTAAAGGAGGTGACAACAGCCACAAAGAATGAGGACAAGAAAATAATCAAGAAATACAGAGGAAAGCTAAACCTGAAAAGGAACTGAGGCTGGTGTGAGATGTTACAAATGCTATGATAGGTTTTTAAAAAGAGGATAATTATTAAAATTTAGAGAAATTGGTCAATGTTTGGAAACGAAGGCTGAACTGCTCAGTTCCTATTTTTGATCATTCTTTTTGCAAAAAACAAATATAATGAGTTGAACAGACATGAATGCAGTTAAAGTGAATAGAAAGATGGTTATAGAGTGCCTAAGGGCATTAATTGAAGTTGCTTCTCCAGATGCTGATGAGCAATTCTCAGTCTGCAAAAAGAATTTGCTTCTGTATTATTTTAACTTCTAAAATATAGTATAGGTCCGTGATGGCGAACCTATGGCATGCATGGCACAGGTGGTATGCGGAGCCGTATCTGAGGGCTCACGAAGCATTGACCTCTGTCAGCTCCAGTGTGCATGTGTGTGCTGGCCAGCTGGTTTTTGGCCTTCCAGAGGGCGGGAGGCCATTTTCACCTTCCCCAGGCTTCAGGAAGGCCTCTGGAGCCTGGGGAGGGCGAAAAACAGCCCAACGAGCCTACCAGAAGTCCGGAGGCTTCAGTGAGGCCTGTGCGCATGCACGGGGAGGGGGGAATGCAGTGGTGGTAGTGTTGGTTATGTGCACATGCGCAGAGGGGAGGGCATTGCATTAAGGTTCGCCATCACTGGTATAGGTTTTCTTGATAACCGAGGATAAACATTTTTATTCACAAAAAACTAAACATGAAGGATCCAGGAAATTACCAGATATATTCAGACAATCTATTATCTATATTCTTGCCCTACCTTCAGATGCTTTGTAAAATACGTTGACTTCATTGTGACAACCTCTAGAACATTGCTATTATATTACCCCTAGTTCTTCTTTTCATTAAACTAGACATACCCTATTCTTGCAATTGTTCTTCATATGCTTTAGCTTCCAGTCCCCTAATCCTTTTTGTTGCTCTTCTCTGCACTCTTTCTAGCCTCAACATTTTTTTATATCATAGCGACCAAAACTGGATGCAAGTATGGTCTTACCAAGGCATTATAAAGTGGTATTAACACTTCATGTGATCTTGATTCTATCCCTCTGTTAATGCAGCCTAGGACTGCATTGGATTTTTTGGCAGCTGCTGCACATTGCTGGCTCATATTTAAGTGATTGTCCACTGGGACAGATAATAAAATTCAGTATGTAAAACACCTTAAAAAGAATGCACCAATTATTTAGTGACAACATGAATTTGTTAAGAATAAATAACGTCAAACTAATTTTATTAATTTTAATTTTGAATTATATAAGTTCCCCATCAAGTCTCGCTATGTCACAGGGAGTTCTTGGTACAGATGAGCAAAGTATACACTCCTAGCAGAGTGTAGCATAGTCATTCACAGAGTAAAAGTAATTTCAACTGGCAGCTAAAATGAGCAGGCATCTATATTATAAAGTGACTGATGATACAGTGTCAGATAATGGGCCTCTCAGGTCAGATGGTAATCCACATGCTATTGAGAAAATGCTGAGAATCTTTTGAAGTACTAATGGTGTTTATTAATGGCTAGATTAAAGCTTTTGGGACACTTAGTTGCTGATGATGCAGGAAAAGAAAATCCAAACCTGCAATCACTGATTTACAGTAGGAATATGTACAACAAGAAGCATGAACAAGATAGAGAAAGATTAAATGAATTGACTATGCATTGGATATTTTTTATTATTTTATTTGTTTTGTCAAGCATGTATAAGATAATAGATAGAAATATCCAGAAAATATCTTCCTTCTTTCTGCTTTGTTCCCTGATTAAGTTACACAGAGCAACAATATATCAGATTACAGATAAGCAAGGGGGGAAATATATTTGGGAAAATGCCAATCCCAGAATATTTTATTGTGCTCTTAGGAAACTTACATTCAGGACACGCAACCATAGTCCTGATATAGCATAACAAAACTGACTTCAACTTGACAAAAGGTGGAACAAGGCTAATCTTGTTTAGTTAACCTATATGATGAACAAATACGAGGGGAAACTTACAAGAATATGAGTACCAATAAAATTGAGGGGGAAAAACATCAATAACATGCCAATATGCTTATGATACTGATAATGAAAATGATTTGAAAGTTTATAATCATTCTCCCCACTTTCTGACAGAGATGTGAAGGATAGCTAATTCCCTGAAGTACAGAATTTAAATTAAAAATAATATCTTACTAGATTAATATTCTGAAAATAAATGCATGGGATAAATTATGTCCTTATAAAACAGAAAATAAGGTCACAGATATAGAATAAGAAACATTGGGCTTGAATTCCATTTATCAAAAAGATGAAAAGAGGATAAGGAGTGTAGGAAACAATAATAGTCTTAAATTATAAGAAGGTTTGTTTCAAAAAAACAGAAAAATAATTCCTAATGATAAAAGCAATTCAACAATCGCTTTGGAAACCTTTTGAAAGCTACAGTATACAAGCATGTCAACTATGAATTCTGGCACACTTTTCTAGAATAAGCTGTTTTATCAGTTATTGCCTTCTATTTTTTATTAGTTGGTGCATTTAAATTCATGCTTGATAAAAAGAATTAGAAATAAGATTATTATTAAATCCAAATTCTTGTATCACTAAAATAATATTGTGATTCAATAAAGCAGTATTGTATACTTTTAATGAAATTTCAAAGTTAAGTAAAAATCATAGACTGTATCAATAAAAGAAGCTATGGAAACCCAATCGAAGATGAATTAACAATCCAATCTGCACATTTTGCAATAAAAGTTGAGAAAGAATAAAAGGCAAAATGCAAGAATTCAAATAAATTCAGAATCCCCACAGTCATGCAGACAGCTTTTGGGATAAGTATTTACAGTATTTAAAATATTCTAGAAAACAGGGATTTGATCAGCCACCCTGGTTGACAGCTGATTGTTGGGAAATGTAATCATGTATGCAAAAGTTTGATAATGACCAGGTCAAGTCTTCTCTCTTGCTTATCCCTCTTATATCATCTTGTAATCTCCTGTATAGTATTAAAGTTATACTGTAAACCACTGAAAGTTATGGGAGGACTTGCCTCAAACCTTTAAAAATTACAACACACCTGATTTTCAGTCATCTGGGGCTTTGAAATGTGAATTCTCCTAAGGTAAGCCTTTTTTAAATAAAAATTGTAATTATTATTTATGGTTTACAAATTTCAACAGTTTATTTGCTTAGTTTTTTGTTTATTTTTGAAGAGATAAAAGTAGCGGTATATTTTCTTTGATGCTGACATTAACAGCAAGGAAGGTCCAATGGGAATGGAACATACATTAGTAGATTTCACAGCAGAATTCTCTTTTGTATTA
The DNA here is from genome assembly GCA_032467955.1 of Pseudoxenodon macrops. Classification (NCBI taxonomy): domain Eukaryota; kingdom Metazoa; phylum Chordata; class Lepidosauria; order Squamata; family Pseudoxenodontidae; genus Pseudoxenodon; species Pseudoxenodon macrops. The sequence goes on from JANHFT010008721.1 coordinate 33,560, forward strand.
ATGAAAATAGGGGATAGTGATACAGGTAGTCCTCACTTATCAGCTGTAATTTGAAATCAGAATTTTGATTGCTAAGTGGTACAATTGTAAACCATAATTTCAAGTAACCATGCTGTTTAGCAATGGCAGTTCCAGCAGTCTCTGGCTACTGGGTTTAAGTTAATCACCATAAGTCATTAAGTGTGGACTTTACATGACTGACTTTTGACTTCCTACTAGCTTCCCCACTGAATTGCAGACTCTGTGATAGTCAAAAATACAAGCCAGTTGCCAAGCACCCCAATCATAAGTTAATGGGGGTGCTGTGATTCCAAGAACTTTGGGAACCAGTGAGTCAAAAATACTACTTATTTGTGCCATCATAATTTCAAATAGTTATTGAACAAGATGTCATTAACTGAGAACTATCTGTAGAGCTTCCATCTCTCAATGTGCATGGCTACTTCTATATGTATTGTATTGCTACATCAAGACAACATAAGTTGTTATATTGATTTTTATAGATGCAAGAATTAGAGTTTAAAATTTTGAAGCACCCTATCGGGGTAGGTTCTAACTTACCTCGCCACTGGTTTATTGCCTTCTGCGCCACGTGGGCGTGCACGCACTTTGAACGTGTGCGTATGCACAGTACAAAAAAATTCCAAACATGAGAAGGCGTGGCTTATCCGGGTGAAAAGACGTTCTTTGGGAAGCTCCCAGGAGAACGTCGAATCTCAGCCCAACTGGGGGTCCTAGTGGACCCTGAACTGTCCTGGAGGGACAGTGAAGTATGGGGGCACCTAACTGCATGAACGGG
>JANHFT010008721.1:34458-47740 GCA_032467955.1 Pseudoxenodon macrops
AAGTAGGAAAGGGTTGGAATGTTGTTGCAAAATTAGAGGATATAGAAGATAAGAGAAAAGAACAAAAAAAAAGATATAAGTATGAAATTTGATGGTGAAATGAATAAAGAAAGTATGACGATATTATGTTAAAATTATATAAATGTAAAGGTGGAAAACCTGTACTCTGAACAACTGATGTTGTAAGCTGTATGTGGGGAATTGGGGGGATAAAAATAAAATAAAAAATGATTCAAAAAATTCCAAACATATCTCCCACCCAAAAAAGGCCAAAACCAAGATGGTGATGCATTCGCAGTGCTGGAAACTCAGTGAAAAAAACCCTGAAAAAAATTCAAAAAAATTCTCCCCCCCCAAAAAAAAGATGGTGTTGTGCACAGACCAGAACCGGTTCCATGACATCACCAGAGGCTTACTACCTACTCTATAGAACCAGTCCAAACCGGTAGGAACCCACCTCTTACCTCTATACAGTACATTGATATAGTTGTGAAATATTTTGTTTAATAGACACAATCAAGCTAAAGTTAAGCCCTTAAAGTTCCAGCATATATATTATAAAAACCAACAAAATTCATTGTTATTAAGTAAAAATCTGTAAAGAAAATTTATGTGGTAAATTATGGTTTAGCTCTAAATTCACTTAGTCATGCTTAGGTCCTACCTAAATGATTAAGATTAGTTAGTCATGTCTAATTGAAATGTCACTCTAATCAGTGGGGGAAAGAACAATTAACTTCATCAAAATTGAACCTACTACTTCTGCCCTACAGCTTTTTGCTCATGACTATGCCTCAAGTCTTAGTCATTTTCAAAACTTTATTGAATGAAGTGTAATCTATTTTCAACATAAGAAAGCCACACAGCTGCTTTTTAATCCCCTGATTTCTAGACTGAGCTATTGCTCATTAGGAGTTGTTCATTTAAAAATCCAGTAATGTAATACAAGAGTGATATCTCTAATGGTTGTTAGTGTTTCTTTGCTATTTATATTGGTCTATTATAGAAGTCTACTTTTAATAATACAATTCAAGGTTGGCATGTGATTTGACCAGAAAAGGAAAGCTCTTGTAGCTTTTACGTATTCTTTTTATTCTGGCTTTTTTCTTCAAAATGAACATCTTGTTATCCTAATTAGAGTTCAAAGTCTACTGAGCAGCATTAGTCACATCTAGCCATGCTCACATCATAAAAGAAAACTGATGATAGACTTAAAGAAATTTGCAAGAGAAACTGAATGCGTGCACACAATAATACTACAGGACTATATTTCACCGAATTGTGCACTGTAAGTAAAGTGGCCTTGACATTTTGAAAATCTGTTTAGAACTTCATATTCAACATTCATTCAGGTTTTATATTATTTGGATATCCTGTTTATAAAAATATTTTACGTAAATATATTTACATGAATATTGTAATGTTCAGAATATCCTTGAATATCTAGTTTATAAAGCCATTTAATGTAAATATTTTTATATTAAATGTAACTTCAACCACATCTTTTGGAATACTTTATTTTGTTGTGACATTATAAATACATCATTAAAGATTTTAACTTCAGTAGATATACTGAGCTTTTATTGTAAAAATGTAAGCATCATGCTAGTTGGAACTTGATTATTAGTAGATTTTTAAAAATAAAATAATGAAATACTTAATTTGTTTTTGAGGTTGGAGACTTAATGGTGTATACAACCTTTGCAGTCAGTTCTTTTAAAAATAAGTAAATGTTTTAAGCATTTTTAAGAGTACAAAATATCCACCTGATGGTTTTTCAACTCTTAAATATTGAAATAGGCTAAATCTTAAGAATATTTAAAGCAAGGTAATGATTTCATACTTGGATATTATTTCAATTGAAAAAAATATTTTATAGTAAGGGGATGGTGGATTAGGATTGCATTCCATGTTACATATGGAGAGAGTAATAGTAACTCAAGCAGTTGTTAAAGCTCTTCTTTTACCCCAGATGAATTCTATATTCTAGTTGAATAATAACATCTTTCTCAGAATGGTTTATCCTGAGAATTGGTTTACATCTATTAGACTCAAGATTCGCTAATACTCCTGTCTCGAGGTTAGGCCTGAAAACTGGATAATATTCTTATTCTTCCTTTTATATAAACTCCTAAATGGAATGAAAACAAAAACAAAAGCAGGGAACTAGCATCTGTCTATCTACTGTACTTTTCGGAGTATAAGACGCACTTCCCCCACAATAGTGGTGAAAATTGCAATGCGTCTTATACACCAAATGTTGCCGAAGCCCCGCCTACCCGCCGGTTTTTGGCCTCTGTGTGTTGCATTTTCGGCCTCTACACACCCCGTTTTAGACTCGTTCAAGGCTGCTGGGATTGCCACCTCCAAAAAGAAAAAAAAAGAAAACTTTTATCTTATCCTTTCCCCCCTTTGTTGCTATTACTTCCCTCTCTTTCACATTTATTCCATCAATATTAATTTTCACATAATTAGTCTCTGCCCTTTCTTCTTTTGTAATTTGGTTTCCGCCATGACTTTCCCAATGAGTCGATAAGATACATAAAACACATCTTTTTAACAGAAAAAAACAATAATAATTATACATGTTTATTAATATTAGTACAATTAACTCTACTTTATGTATATATTTTGTCCTCCTTCTTTCTTCCCACTAATCTCCCTCTTTAACCATTCTCATTTGGTCTCTCAAAGATCTCAGTTTTTATTGATTTTCTTCTCCTCTCCCATCCTCTTAACTTTTCTTTCTTTCTTTTATTTTTATGAATATAAATTCTTTCCACTTAGATTCCTCCCCTTTCTTTAATATTTATCATTTGTTTAGTTATCCTCCCAAACTTACTCTCTCCTCACTACTATCTCTTTTAACTTTTAATAGTTTCTCTTTTACAAGGTATTTCCTCCTTGTTACTCTTTTAGAACCACTGCTAAACCCAGTGAAATAATTTCTATACATTTTCTTTTCAGCTCTTTTGTCCTGAGTTCCACTGCTTATTTCAATTGCATTTTTTCCATTTTTTCCATATTCCAGCAATGGTTCAAATTCTTTTTCACTCTTCCACATTTCACACATATTTTTTATCATTTCAATAAGTTCTGACAATTCTTCACGTGTCTTTATTTCCATTTTGTCCTGTTGTAATTATTTAAAGTTTTTCCAACACTGTCTCTTTAAATTTGGGTTTGGAATCCTTTCTTATATATAAAAGATAAGATACAGATATAAAGATATTATAGATATAAAGAATATAAAATTTCTTTATATTCTTTATATCTCCTTCCAAGTCCAAAAGTTTTTTGTTCTCTAAAAGTCCAGATCAAAACACACACTCCTTCAGTTCTCACTATTTCCAGGTTATCTTCCACAAGAAGCAAGGTCAAACCCCACAGCTGCACATCATTTATATATATTTTCCCTTCTCTCCAACTTTCTCCAAATTATTGCAATGTCATCTTTCCACCAGCAGATGACCTCACCGATTTTCTCATAGACGCAGTACTATATTAATGTAATAATATTCAAATCCACCTTTAAAATCTTTTTTCCAAATTTTCTTCTTTTTAAATCTTTACAAATTTCCCCAACAATCTTTGGGTTTTCTAGTTTAAAACTTCATTTTCTTTTTCCAATATTAAATCCAAGTGCTGGTTAGCCACTATTTTCTACTCCAGGCACTTTCACTTCTCCATTTTAAAAGTTTTTTTTAATCTTCTTAAAATAGCCGATCACTCACCAATTCTACACTCTGCTCAGTCGCCACTCCTGCACAATCGCTTAGATCGAGGTATTGTTTCCTCCAGACAAACCATATCTTCTCTCCTGCTCATTTCACTGTGGCTGCCCCAGCTGGTAACGGTTCAAAGCCCATCTTCTCAGCCACCGTGTCTAGAGGCTTCAGCCGGCCCTCCAGGGAAATTGCTGTTTCCCTGGTCGTGCCGGCTGGTGCTCTCATACTCCACTGTCCCTTCAGGACAGTTTAGGGTTGGCAAGGACCCCCGGTTCGTCTGAGATTCGACGGCTTCTCGGGAGCATATGAGAAGCACGTCATCTCGCTGCAATGTTAGCCACGCCTTCCAACAAGCAGAGTTCTTATATACCAGTGATGGTTAACCTTTTTGCCATCACGTGTCAAAAGTGCAGGGAGCGTTTGTACTGCAAATATGCATGCATGCACAACCTCCACCACTCCCAGTGCACCCCCAGCGCATGCGCACAGGCCTCACTGAAGTCTCTGAACTTCCGGTAGGCCCATTGGGCCCATTTGTTGCCTTCCTGAGGCTTCAGGAGGCTTTCCTGAAGCCTGGGGAGGGCGAAAAAGGGCCCAACAGGCTTACTGAAAGTTCATTTTCTGAACTTCCTAAAATGAACTTCCGGTAGGCCTGTTTGGTCTGTTTTTCGCTATTCACAGGTTCTGGAGGCTTTCCTGAAGCCTGGGGAGGGTGAAAATTGCCTCCCCCACCCTCTGGAAGGGTGAAAATCAGCTGGCCAGCGTGCACATGTATGCTGAAGCTGACATAGGGCAATGCCTCACATGCCCTCAGATATGGCTCCATGTACCACCTGTGGCATGCGTGCCATAGGTTCGCTATCATGGCTATATATAGAAGTAAAGTTTCGTTAGTAAATAGCTATATTAAATTTTCAATATTAAAGATGGCTGAATATGAAAAGATGTAATCTAGTAAGAGAGAGAGAGAAAGCTAAAATCAGGGGCATTCATAGGTGGTAGTGGGGGGGGGTTAAAAATGTCAGAAGGCAGTTTCAATCCAGTTTTGTTTTTTTATGTATGTCACATGTGTGACACACATAAAAACTGGTGAGGCTTCAGTTACACAGTTAAAGTCACCATCTTGAGTTTTCTGACCCTTCTATGGATACTCTGGAGTAAAATCTAAATCAAATCACTGAAGAGAAAAAAAATCTTTCCTGCAAGTAGAAAGAGAACAGGCTAAATTCAACTTTTGGAACACAATGCCAGGAGAGGTCATGGATTGAATAAAATGTGGTGAAACTCACTTAACAACGCTCTTGCTTAGCAACCACAATTTTGTACTTAATTGTGGTCATAAATCAAGGACTATCTCTGCCTTCCTCTGCGTGGCAGCTTTGTCCTAGTAAACTCCTTCTCCTTTCTGGCAATTTTCCTCTCTTTTAGAGGCACCAAAATAATCCAAACATTATAAAGTTTCCTGCTGGAGCAGTGGGTTGGATTAGATGGCCTCCAAGGTCTCTTCCAGCCCTAGATTGCTGTGCTGTTCCAAAGCATCTTCTGAAGCCACATCTACTGCCAGGGTTTGTGGTCCTTCCTTCCTCTTCTTTCTGTCTCTCTCTATTTTCCTTCCTTCCTCTTTCTTTTTCTCTTCCTTACTTCCTTACTTTCTCTTTCTCTCTCCCTTTCTTTCTTTCTCTCTCCCTTTCTTTCTTTTCTCTTTCTTTTCTCTCTCTCCCTTCCTTCCCTCTTTCCTTCCTTCCCTCTTTCTTTGTTTCTTTGTTTCTTTGTTTCTTTGTTTCTTTCTTTCTTTCTTTCTTTCTTTCTTTCTTGTTTCCCTCTCTTCTCTCTCCCTTCCTTTGTTTCTTTGTTTCTTTGATTCTTTCTTTCTCTTTCTTTGTCTCTTTTTCTTTCTTTGTCTTTTCTCTTTCTTTCTTTCTTTCTCTTTCTTTCTTTCTTTCTTTCTTTTTCATATTTTCTCTCTCTCTCTTTCTTCTCTCTCTCCCTCTCCCTCTTTCCTTCCTCCTTCAAAGTCTAGGAGAGTGAGACCCACCTGAGACATGTGAGGCGGGAAGCCCGAGAGAAAGCGCCTGCTCTGGGCACACAGCCCCTTCCTGGGGAGCAAAGCAAGAACTTACTGATCTGATGGTGAGCTCCAGCCACGGCAGCAGTGGCAGGTGAAAGGGTAGCTCCAGGCAGAGGCAGGCGGGGTGGGTGGCAGCAGCAAGCAAAGGGAAGCTCTAGGCAGTGGGGGGCGAGTGGCCCTCGGGGTCCTACAAAAGCGCAGGCTTTCTGGATGGGACTTACAGGAGTCCGACTCCCAAAGCGCAGTGCTGCGAAAAACTCTTTCTCCCAGGCAAGAGCAGCAGGGGAGAGAAGAAGCAGCAGCTACTTACCTGGAGAGCACATGATGGAGCCCTCCACGTGTTCTCAGGTGACCTGTTTTCTCCCCCACTCTCCTGCTGGGAGCACTGTGCTTTGGGTCCTGGTAAGTCCAGAAAGCACTGAGCCAGAGAGAAACAGAATTCAACCTGTTTCTCTCTGCCTGGCTTTCTGGATGGGACTTACACTTACAGGCTTTGTGCTGCGAAAGACTCTCTCGCTGTCCCAGCAAGAGAGCGGGGGAGAGAAAACAAGTTGCTGGAGAACAATGCTCCATGTGATCAGCAGCTGCTTCTTCTCTTCACCACTCTTTTACTACCTAGTAGAACGTCTTTCCCAGCACAGCACTTTGGGGACCCATCCAGAAAGTCAGGCACAGAGAAACAGCCAGGTTGAAGGCCAGTACTTTCAGCGCCCACGAGGAACCGAGGCTTGGAGCAGCTTTGGAGCTTATTAAGGATGAGGACAGCTCCTCAGCCCCAGCCATGCCTTTTCAAGCCTGGGATGCTTGAACTGAAAAGCCCAGACTTGAAAACGCATGGCTTGGGCTGAGGAGCTGTCCTCCTCCTTAACAAGTTCCAAAACTGCTCTAAGCCTCGATTCCTCATAAGCAGTGGCATGCCTTCCCTCTGCCACTATGGGAGGAAGGTAAGTTTGCGAGCCCGGTGTGGACCCGTGGACCATTTTTCACCTGTTTTTGCAAAAAATGGGGTGCACAGAGGGTTTGGGAGGCCTATAGACTGCTTGTTGGGGCTGGGGGAAAACAAAACAACCCTGTTTTTGCGAACAATGGCCCTTTTTCGTCCATTTTTCACAAAAACGGGGGCATTTTTGCCTTCCCCCAGCCCTCAAAAAACGGTCTGCAGAATTCCCAAACCCTCTGCGCACCCCGTTTTTCACATAATTGGGCTCGTTTTTCACCTGTTTTTCACCCATTTTTGTGAAAAACGGGGAATGCAGAGGGTTTGGGAAACCTGCAGAGTGTTTTTGTGGGCTGGGGGGAAGGCAAAAATGACCCTGCAAGCCTCCCAACCAGTCTGCGGACCCTGTTTTTACGAAAAACAGGTCAATTTTCCGCAAAAATGAGATGCAGGGGCAGGGCTTTAGGAGGCCAAAATAGATGTATTCAGTGTATAAGACACACCAACATTTCCACCCTCTGTTAGGAGGGGGAAAAGTGTGTCTTATACTCCGAAAAATACGGTATATGAGTTATATTTGGTTTCTAATTGATGTATTGTCTCTGGTTGGCTGTGACTTTCTGTTCTGTTCTCCAGAATCATCAAGGCATTATGTGGCCTCAAAGTTTGATAAAAATAATAATTAACTAAAATAATTTGACAAATTTTTCTTAGCTATCAAAGAGGTTTCTGGGTCTTACAGATCATTTGAGATTGAGATTCTGGGCCTTACAAATCATTTGAGAGTCAAGGTCCCATCAAAGTTCAAGCAATTTCAAATCTCATATGTGTGATTGCAGTATTCCTAAGATCAAACAAGATCTCAGAGGTAAGATAACAAGGAAGTTGGAAGATTTGCTGATTTTGGCCATTTAATATAATTTTGTTTAGAATTTCTTGGGACTTGAACCATTTCAGGAAAATTCAAATCACAAAATCTTCATAAAACATACTTGAAAAGACTCTGTAATAATTATTAGAAAGGAAAGCATCCTTTGGTTTCTCTGTTCTATTCTGCTGGGTTTATTTTAAGAAAAAGATTTTCCAATTTAAAAAAATCAAAATGCACATGTTTTTGTACATTTGCAGTTAGTTTTTCATGTTGGAAAAATGTTTTGTTAAAGCTCAGAATTAATTTCAGCACATTGAAATCACAGGGGAATAAATCCAGCATGTCAAATTTTACTTGACAACTGTAATTTGCATTGCATTCCCAATACAGGGCCTTTTTCTACATTGACAAGAAATTAAAATCATATGTAATAATTTATAAGAGAGTATTTAGCAGATAGTTTATAGTTCCCAATAATTATTTTAATAGTGGGATGTTGACTAAAATCTACTTTTAAAAATGTTGTGTCCTAATTTTTTCAATTCAGTGAAACAGTCCAGTCACTTTCAAGAAAACAGAATAGCTGTAAGATCTTGTTTATCAGAAATTCAAAGAAGTGTTTCATCTGAAGCTCCAGTTATAGATAGTAGGGATTAACTCAGCTGGAATGTAAAAGATGAGCTTGTAGAAGAACCAGTATTGTCAGAACTGGTGGGATTTATTATTCTTGCAGATCAATTCTAAATTTAACTGATTTTGAAACACAACTCTGCTGTCACAAAATTCATCACCAAAGGGTTAAAACCTTGAACCTGATGAATACAATTCATGGCTATATATGGCCTCTAATTTAAAAGATCATTTGCATGTCACAAAGAAGCAAATTAACTCCCAGGTGACAGCTGTTTCACTGAGTTCATTCTTGGCATTGGCTACCATGCTGGGGAAAACTAATCCAGTTATAAAAGGATTTTTTTTAAAGCGTACTTTAGCCTTGGAATAAAGAACTTGGAAAATGCAATAACAGTATACTTAAAATGGACTATATTATTAACTAATTGTATTTATTCTTTATTTGTTAGGTAATATAGGGTAAATATCAGAGATATGGAATTTTAAGCCAAAGTAGACATGGATCACTGGTTCTATCCACTGTACCTTTACACATATTGTAATACTATATTAAATATGCTCTTTATTGCAAGCAGGTAAAATAATAGAAAAATCTCTATTCCTATATTTTGTCCTAAAAATGCTATAATTAAATTTAAAAATCTTGGAAGAAAAATACAGGCTCTTCCATTTTGAATAGAAAGTAAAGAACTATTAAATTGTTAAAAGATTTCTTTTTTATTACTGGTACAGATGGCATTAGCAGATATCTATATTAACTTCGGAAGATGGATTATACTTGCTACAATTTCCTTCAGTATCTTGACATTCTGGGTTCATACATTGTGTGAAGCCATAATATAGTTTTGGTTTAGGTGTTGTGTGGATTACAGAATTGTGGAGTTACAAAAATAATGTAATCCAAAACACTGCAATATTCTGGAAAACCCGTTTAACAATCCTTGAGAAGTGGCTGTCCAACTTTTTAAAAAACACATCTAACTCTAGAAATGGAGAATCCACAACCTTTGTCAGTACCTAGGAAATCTAGGTAGCTGCAATTTATATTCAATCTGTTCTAGTTTCTGTGGAAAATGCCGTAGTTTCTAACCATCTTCCCTGTAGTATTTTTTAATGTATATTAATATTATGCATCTTTTATGTGCTTACTCCAGGCTGTATTCATTTACCAAAGTTAGACATTGCCCATTTCACAATCCAAGTGACTCAGTCTGCCCCCTAAGGATATGTTCTCAAACTGCCCTTTTCTGAGCATTTTTAACTTGCCAATATCTTTCGAGAAATGTGGTAACCATCCATTGTGTTTTTAAATTATAATGTAAAATCAGATTCTAATGTAAGAACAAAAAAAAATAAAACTCAAAGGTTTTTACATAAATAAATATGAAATTTTGCATGATTTATTCTTCAATTCAGCAGAGCAAGACTTTTGGGGATGCCATTTTACATTATATGAATTCTGAAAAAAGTATTGCTATAAAAAACAAACACGTAATTTGTGATTTAGCATTTGTGATTTAATATACAAGCCTTTCTTTATTTGGCAGATGATGTGGAACTGCATGAATCTGGCTTACAACAACCAAATATAAATTTTAAAAAAACACACAAGCATTTTGTGTAGGATTGTGCATTTAATAAGCCCTGTTAGTGTTCCATTTTCTAATGATAGCATTTTTTAAAAACACATTTTTCAACATTGGGACAAAATACATGTTTCCCTCTTACTGTACATCTTTATGCAGGTCACTTTCTCATTTTTCATGTTCCTCTGATTATATGCTCTGATAATTTATGTAGATACTAACCATTTGATGCACAGCATCATCAAAGAAATGGTCAAGATTCTTAGGTATGTAGGCAAATGATAAGCCCACTTTTCAAAATGAGTTGGAAACATTAAGATTTGTTTGTTCAAAGGAAGTATTAACAAAACTTTTAGAGCTTTTCCTTATGCTCTAAAGTGGAGCAATAAAGAGGATTTCTGCTAGGGTTCTATGAATCAAAATCAGTTTGCATACATGTTCCCTAATTGACATTATCACTAAAGTACACTACCCAAGGCTCTTTAAAGAAATAGTCTTCATCATCAGGGCAACGTCTGGAGGGTTAAAACTTCAAGAGGGTGTTGCATGATTGAAGCCAATATTTGTTGCATATGTGGCATATGTAAAAAAGACACAGGGCTTTAACTGCACAAGTGTCACACTAACTATTCTGATTAATCCCTGAAGATATCTCAACATAATTACCAGTATCTAATATGTTAAAAAAAGAGATTTAATCAGTGTGTCAACTAAAGATTCATATATTTTTGCTTGGTAGTATGCTGACTTAAATGTCAATGACACATTTGTGTATTAAAAAACTTCAAGTATGTGTTGATTGAGGCTGCTGGAAGCCTTTCCTCAACAGATGGACATCAAGCCACTGAGTCTGGAAACATCTTAGTTCAAGCATTCCAAAATAAAGAAAAAAATACATGCACATTATTTTCTCACCCAAGCTTCTACTAGGAAAGGCACTCAAGCTACTATTTTTAAAAACCAGCAACAGTCAGTGTGCCGCTTACAATCATCAATATACTACGGTAATAAAACAAAAATATCTGCCCCACCCTCTTTTTTTAAATATTATTTTAATTTTTAAAAAAATCAAAAACTGGTTGTTGGCAAAGCAAAACATTAGCTTCTATAGCATATTAGTATTTTTGGACAGGCCTTATCCAGTATAGTGAACAGGCAAGTCTCCTACAACAATAATTTTGTAATATATCTATCACAAGTGCTCAAAATCTGACAAAGTACTAAAGCTCTCAGTCCCAAAGATTATCCACATTTTAATTAATTTCTCTCTTTGAAAAATGTGTATCCTCCTCTTTACAATCAAGGTTTCTGAGAGTAGCTTATATAGTAGTATATTCAAATATACAGACTAGTAAAGTCACTAAGCTCTTCCTAACAATAGTCTCCATGGACTCTCTGTTTACCTTTCAGGAACAAGTACCCATTAGGGATGTTGCCTATGACCAAGACATGATGCTTCTTCAAAAGTGAAATCTGCCCCAAATATCTGCATTATAATAGATTTCCAAAGCAAAATAAAACTTTTTCTTACCTATAGAGATTTGAGATCAGCCCCTCCCTCCAGCGAGAACAAAGATTATTAAGAAGACGTTCATGGTGTCCAAATAAACATATGTAGTTGGAAACAGGAATAGGTTCCTTTGAAAAGCAAGTAATGGTTTCTATTTTGCTGTATTGGTTGACATGTATTCTGAAGTAAGTTCCCTTTACCGCATCTCCTGTTGTGATTGCCATCCCCTATAAGAGATTGAGAAGAGTGTTAGGACTACAGGCAAAGCTAGATCACATATCAATCTACTCACTCCAGGAAGAGAACAAGGAAGATAGGGAGGTCGGTTGGTTACTACAAAAATGCTTTATATCAATGCCTTGCAACAGGATTTCTAGTTATAACACAAAGGTTATATTCGAAAACATTATTATTAGCAGTAATGTTATATTAATTTCTTTACAGGAAAAGACTTCTAGGCAATGAATGTCTTTTAAGTAGAACTGCTTGGTACATATATATTCAATAGTGGTGCATAAAAATGGCAATGAAGAACATACCTATATATTTGCTTTAAGGCGCTTATTAATTTTGCTAGCAAAAAATGAGGCAATCTACACTTAATATACTAGAGGATTGAAAGCACTGTAAATGATATTGTGACAGTAATAATGTCATTACATCTCATGTTGCATTTTGACTAATTTGTTTGATTTATAGGAGGCTTATTATATGTCCATAAGTTTCCTAGAAAAGAAAAATATCTTCAAGATACTTATAATTAAAACCTCAGCTGTTTATTACTTAGGGAGTACTTACATAATCAGGTTGTGACTCTTGTACATCCAAGCGGGCAGGAATCCCAGGTTTAAAAACATGCACATAATTATATTTTCCAGGTAGAAGACCACCTGTGAAAAACAATGTTATCAAGACATGTAGACTATATAAAATCAGTAAACTTGTTAATCATTAGGCCTTCAAAGTACTTTGTTATTTTTTTAAACCAATCCAGGGTGACTGGAAGAACAGATGAAACTTTGTTGCAATTTAATTGATGGGTTACTTGCTGGACTGAAGATCTAACTGTAATCTTTTCAAGAAATGCAAAAGGTAGATTTTGCTTTCTGTAAACACCACAGCTGAGTGGATCAGAATACTGGATGAACATTCAAGATCTTTTTAATAATTAAAAGGGATCACTGGATTCTCAGACCTGCTTCATGCTTGGCATCTTTCCTCACAGGAAATGCCATGCAAATATGTTAACTGGAAAATATGACTGTATGACAAAGAAGTGAGGAAACAGATTTATCAGGCAAGTGGGATTGGTTATGATTTTCTAATGATTTTTTTCTATTTAACAACTGATTTGATCATAAAAGTTTGCAAAATTTGAGAAATTGTTATTCTTTGTTATATTTCTTTGGAAGCCAAAATGTGTAGTGTGTCAGTCTTACAAAAACAAATATCCAACGATTATTTCAGGAGCTAATATGGAGTATTAAATACCTGACACATACAGCATTTCTTTCTGAGGAAGAATCGACCGGAACAATCTGGAATTGAACACACTCAAAACAGGGGTGGGTTCTAATTTTTTTAACTACCAGTTCTGTGGCTGATGGCTTATTTTGTAGACGTGGCTTGAGGTCAGGTGATCGTGTGGACGTGCTTTTACACTTTATACACACACACCCAACACAAAACAACACATCTAACTCATACACCATGCAAAAGCACACAAAGTGGCCCCTGCCACAAGCATGAACCTCACAGGGCCACAAAGAGCTGGGAATTTTTTTTTGCACTTTACACACACACACACACACACACACACACACACGCACACACAAGACAACACAACTGACACACACCATGCAAAAGCAGCTGCACTGACTCACACACAATGCAAAAGCACACAAAATGGCACCAGCAACAGATTTAAAACATTTAACAATTTTAACAGA
>JANHFT010008721.1:77083-91042 GCA_032467955.1 Pseudoxenodon macrops
AGCTTTACATGGACAACACTTGAAAAACATTGAAGGAAAATGTGATGACAACCTTACATGAGCATGGCTTAAGATGGAAACCATCAAGAAAGAAACAGAAGGTTTAATACTTGCTGCTCAAGAACAAGCACTACAAACTAATGCAATTGAAAGCGAAGATACAAAAATCCACCGACAATCCAAACTGCCGACTATGCAACAACAAAGTCAAAACTGTTTCATATTTAATATGTGAATTACAAAGCTAGACACGACCAAGTTGCCAAATTAATTCACTGGTCATTATGTAAAAAATATGACTTACCTGTATCCAAGAAGTCATGGGAGCACAAAGCAGAAAAAGTTAAAGAAAATGAGAAGGTGAAGATCTTGGGGGCCTTTGGAATACAGACGGATCGTCATTTGGAACACAACACACAACTCTCAGATGACGTAACACTCCTCCCATCTTAGTCCGTCCAAGGATTGCCGGCTGACATGCGTAACAAAATCCTGCAAGTACGCCAGCCGTCAGGTGATGCACTGGGATCTGCGCATCGCCTCCAGCGGTGCTCCACCCTCCAGTTCTGGCGCCGAGGCTTCCTGGGGTGGATTGCCCTGGATGGCTGGTAAAGGCACGGCCCGTTTGAGTCCCCCGGCCGGGTCGGCTACCCGTGTGGCCCTCAGAATGTTGCAGTTGTCTGAGGCTGGGACTGGCTGGATCTGGCCTGGTTCCTTGGCGGCCTGGCATAGGCTGGACCTGGGAAACCGACTCCGCAGCTGGTCAATGTGGCGACGCCAAACGTGGTCATCCTCCAGCCTCACTTGGTACGACTTAGGCCCCGTGACGGCGATGATGGTTGCTCTCACCCACTTTGGTTCCCCCGCATGGTTCAGCGCATAGATGGGGTCCCCCTCCGCCAAGGCCCTGGTTACCTTCCAGGATTCGGGTGGCGTCTCCTCTTGGTAACTTGAGTGCAGGCAATCCAGGGGCACCCTCAGTTTATGGCCCATCAGCATTTCCACCGGACTCCTGTTGGTGGCCGTGCACAGAGTAATATGCTGCGCCAGGAGGAATTGATCGAGCCTCTCTTGTTGCGCCCCTGGGCCCATCCGGGTGAGCGCCTCCTTGGTGAGTCGCACCATCCGTTCGGCCCAGCCGTTGTTCTGTGGACTGTAGGGCGCTATCAGGGTGTGTTGGATGCCCAGGCCCGCCAGGAACTCTTCCGTCTCCTTTGCGGTCAGCTGCGGCCCGTTATCGGACACCAGGACGTCTGGTAGCCCGTGAGTCACAAATAGTCCACGCCGCACCCAGATGGTGGCTTCCGTGGTGGTGGAGGACATGGGAATCACCTCCAGCCATTTTGAGTAGGCATCCACTGTTATTAGGAATGACTGCCCCCCCATGGGCCCCGTGAAATCCACGTGGAGTCTCAACCATGGAGCTTTGGGGATTTCCCACTCGAGAAGGGGTGAGCGGGGCGGAGCTGACCGTGACTCCTGGCAGGGCTCGCAGGTGGCCACCCATTCCGTAATGTCTTTGTCCAATTGGGGCCACCACAAGTAACTTCTGAGCAGGGCTTTCATCCAGACGATCCCCGGGTGTCCGGCATGGAGAGTGTTAATCATCCTCCGACGCAGTGATCAGGGAATCACCACTCGCTCTCCACACAGCAAACATCCCTTACGTACAGATAGGTCGGTTCTTTTGGTGGCAAACGCTTTAAATTCTTCACCCTCTACCTCCAGAGGCCACCTCCTCAACACCCAGTTCATGACTTTCCCCAACACCTTGTCTCTGGTTGTGTGCTCGGCGATGTCTTGTGATGCGACTGGGCTGGACGGTTCGACGTCGACGAGGAGTACGTGGGATACTGGTGCGGGGTGGGTTATGCCGTCGGGCATAGGGCATCAGCTGAGGGCATTGGCATGGGTGATGCTGCTCCCAGGCTTGCGGACGATGTCATAATCATAACCCGCGAGGAATACAGACCACCTGGTCAGGCGTGGGGACAGGAATTGGGGGGTTTGTTTGTTCCCCGCCAGGAATTGTGGTCTGTGATGATGCGGAAATGGCACATCGGTATTCGTGGAATTTCTTTATGCTTGCCACGATGGCGAGTGCCTCTTTGTCGAGCTGGCTGTAGTTGCACGCAGCTTGGGACATCATTTTTGAATCAAAGG
The DNA here is from genome assembly GCA_032467955.1 of Pseudoxenodon macrops. Taxonomy (NCBI): domain Eukaryota; kingdom Metazoa; phylum Chordata; class Lepidosauria; order Squamata; family Pseudoxenodontidae; genus Pseudoxenodon; species Pseudoxenodon macrops. The sequence goes on from JANHFT010008721.1 coordinate 79,247, forward strand.
TGACCGGGGCCTCCGCACCGTTGGGTAACCAGTGGCTTAACACGGCCCCTATGCTAAAAGTTGAAGCGTCGCACGTGAGTTGGAGCGGAAGGGTCTCGGAATGCTGCATCAGGACGCTGTCTGATGTGAGCAGGTCTTTCATGGCTGTGAACGCCCGTGCTTCCTTCTGGTCCTAGGTCCATGTGGTTGCTTTCCCCAGCAGTCGGTGGAGCAGCTCAGCAACTGTCGCCTTCTGTTTTAAAAAAAAGCATAAAAGTTGAGCAGGCCCAGTCACGCTTGCAGTTCTGTCTTGTTGTTGGGGGTGGGGCGTCTTTGATGGCCTTTACTTTCTCCTCTGTGGGATGGATGCCCTGGCCATATATCAGGAACCCTAGGAATTCGATCCTTGGGACCCCCAACTGGCACTTGTCCTTCTTTACTTTGAGGCTTTTGGCCTGAAAATGACTGAGGACTTGACGCAGCCTGTCCTTAAGTTGCGCCCTTGATGTCCCGGAGATGAGGATGTCATCAAAGTAAGGCACCAACTCCGGAATGCCCTGTAGCAACCGCTCCATGATGCTCTGGAAAAGTCCTGGGGCTATGCTTACCCCGAACTGGAGGCGGTTGCATTTGAAAGCCCCTCTGTGCATGACTATGGTTTGGGCTTCCGCGGTGGCAGCATCCACCGGCAGCTGCTGATAGGCCTGGACGAGATCCAGCTTGATGAATATCGTCCCATCTCCCAGTGAGTGCAGTAAGTGTTGCACTACGGAGACGGGGTAGGCGTGGGGCTGTAGGGCCTTATTAATGGTGCCCTTATAGTCGGTGCACTCTCTTAACGATCCATCCCATTTCATAGGGAGGACGATCGGGTCTCCCATTTTGCATGGTCGACTGGTTCGATGACCCCCTGGGCTAACAGTTTAGTTGTTCATCCACCTTCGGCCGCAAAGCAAAGGGGACTCGCCGGGGTTTTAGGCGGATCGGGGTGACGTTGGGATCTATATTCAACGAGATGGGCTTGCCCCAATATTTACCCAGCATCCCATCGAAAACGTCTGGGAATTCCTCTAAGAGCTGCTTGAAGTCATCAGCCTTGATCTGGTTCAGTCCGTTGAATCCCAGGCCTAATGGTCGGAGCCACTCGACGCCGAGCAGGATCGGTCGGTGACCTTCAACGATGATGATCGGTAGATGACCCTCGAAACTTTTGTAGCTCACGTGGACCTTGGCTCTGCCCAGAATGTGGATGGGGTTGCCTTGGAAGTCGTTGAGCTTCATCGGCTGTGGTTCGAGCTGGTGGCGCTTGATGTCTGGGAGGTATCGAGTGAGGTTCTCCCAGGACATGATCGTGAAGAGCGATCCCATGTCTATCTCCCTCTTGCAGGCCTTGCCCTCCATGGTGACAGACACGTGGAATTTTTTTGCATGCTGCCCCGCATCCAAGTGGCCCACCGTGGATTGGTGGACCCCCCGGCTGTCCTGGTGCTCTCGCCCATCTCTGTGCCACTCTCCTTGCCCGTCTCGTCTGGGGGGGCCTTGCTGGCTGGGACCCCGCAGTCACCATGGAGGAGACCCCTGGGGTTGGGGCAGGCAGGGTTGCATGGCTTGACATGCGTCTGAGATGTGTCCGCACTTCTGGCAGCAGCAGCATATCGCGTCCCGGAAACGGCACTCTGTCCGGTTGTGGTTCCCCAGGTACCCGGGGCAACAGGGTTGTCTTTGGCCGTCGGTTTGGGGCCTTTCTTGCCAGAAGGATTGCGTTCGGTAGATGCTATTGGCCTTGTCGTCTCCCTCGTCCGAATCGGGAACCTCCGTACTCCAGTCCGACTTGCGATGGGTGCAGTGGACAGTGGACGTTCTCCAGAGGTCTGCAGCCGAGAGATCCGATGACTCGGCGGCTCAGGCCTCGTCTATGACATCTGCGAACGTGGTGCTCTGACACACGAGGAGCTTTTTTTGTAGGCTGAGGTCCCTCATGCCTAGGACAATGCGATCCCTCATCTCCTCCGGGTTCGAGAACTCGCATCGGGTGGCGATCTCCCAGAAGTTTGCTACAAAGTCTTTGATCGACTCGCCCGCTTGTTGCCGCCAGTGGTAAAACTCATTCCAGGCAACTAGCGGGGTGTCCGTTGGGCTGTAGTGGTCACTTAAACTGTTCTGGAGGGTTGTCCAGGAGATGGCTTCCACGCTGGCTGGCGCTATCACCATCTTGGCCATCCGGTATACACAAGGACCACAGCTGGACAGGAACAGGGCTCTTTTCCTGCTGTCCAGAGCATCGTGGTAGTTATTCGCTTCGAGGTACATGAGGAAACGTCCCATGTACGAGCTCCAATCCTCTGCCGCCAGGTCGAAGAATGATGGTGGGGCTGACGAATTGGAGTTGGATGCCATTCTATTAGGCCGGTGCGATTGTCGCTTCAAAATGACCAAGGACGCCACGAGTTGCCTTTGTTCTGCAGTCTTCTACTGGCATCCCACCTTCATCGGCAGTGTTAGATCACGCGAGTAAGGAAGACACGAGGTGCAGGAACAGTCAGCTACCTTTATTGGATCCAGGTGGAGGCAATACGGAACTGCTAGCAGGCTGCAGGGAAGCCGCTTTTATGGGATTCCCTGGTTGCCTGCCGGCCACTGACATGGCTTTAAATCTCCCGCCGCTAGCTTAACCAACCAGTGGCGGGCATGCTAATTAGTCCTCCCAGAGGAAAACAATAATAATAAGAGGAGGGAGGAGTAAAAAGGATAATAAGGATAAATAATAATTCTGACATGAATAAGGAAATGATGGTTCTAAAGTTAAGTGGTCATTTCAAGTCCTGGGAGATTACAGAACCCAAAAATTTGAAGAACTCTACTGTTGATACTATGCTGTTACATATGGTAAGAGATGGCAAAATAGAAGGGTTCCCCCTAAAATCCGCTTTCATCCCAACAGTTTTAAGCGTATTCAATTCCAGTTGTTATGGCTCCACCACAGGGCCAATTGTTCAACCTCAGTCTATATCCAGACTCATTACCATCTGAAATGAGGCCAATGACCATTGTATCGTCTGCAAATTTCAGAACTTTAACAGTGGGTTCCCTTGAGGTACAGTCATAAATTGAGATTGCAGATAAATGTATATGCAATGAGATATATTTACTCTTATTTAATTGTTTCTCTTATGCAGTATTTAGTGACTGATAGGTAGGTATGGTATATTTTCTCAATTTCTTCAGATTCACATTTTCTTAAATCAGGTAAGATGTGAAAATTCAGTTCTTGGTCTCTTTATTAGTTAGGGTTTTAAATTTTGCAGTCAGCAATTAAGGCTTTCTCATTCAATTTTCTTGTAATCCTATGGTGCCAAAATGAAGGTAACTTAGCTGTCTCTTCCCAACCTAGTCACTTCCATGTGCTGGAATTTCAACTCACACAATTGTTTGGTGTGCCAGCTGGGCATTATGGGAATGTAAATCCAACAAACATAAGGCACCACATTAAAGAAGCTAGATTAACATTTCAAGAATGGTTGTTCTGGATTGCTCAAGTGTTGCTTCATCTGAGCTTGCAAAACTATAGAAGCTGAAGAAAAGTTAAGAATACCATTAGTCCATTAAATTAGTTTTGTATATATTACTGAACTTCCTACCTGGAAGGGAGATATAGTTACAAAAATTTCACGGATAAATATAATGAGAGGCACAGTTTATATGGGTGAAGATTCTCTATTTTTCACTGACAATAATTTTATGTGGACGCTAACTGAAGAATGTAAAAACAGAACAGTAAATCCTGCAGAGATTTAGGATTAGCCTCCTTTCTGGATGAACGTTCTGTTTAGAAAAGCTATTAAAGTTCTATTTACAGTATTTTGGGTGGAACAGTATTAGTTATCTCATAGAACACAGTTTGGAAATGATTGCAATTATAATCAGAAAACTTTGCAATTAATTCATTTTTTTTGAAAATTCAGAGCTAATTCAAGAGTGCTTCATCCATTTTAGGCTTAGATTTTTTAATGCTAAAACAAGCAGCATATTTTTGATCATTGCAAAATGGAAACATGCTGAAGAAAAGGTAGTGCATATCAGAAAAAGAACTGCTTCTGCTAGGTACATATAAAAATCCTGAATACCCTGTTCTTTACAGCACAAGGCAACCATCAGGTTTTTTTTTGAAGCTTCAAGTTAAGAGCTCAACCCAACCAAGCATTAAACAAGTGCACCTGCTTTATCGAAGCAAATAATTCCAGCAGGGATTCATGTTGCTGTGGATACAAAAGGGGAAGAACAGCTCAAAGATACTTGTAAAGCAGGAGGGATTAGAGTATCTAGGGAAATAAGTAAAAGGTATAGGGTTTCATTGCCTGGCTTTAAAGTGCAGCTACAAAAGGGGGCCTAAGCATCCTTGGCTTTAAAATAAAAAAGGGTCATGTTGCTAATTTATTAGTGATGTGATAAGGAAAGCAGAAATCACTGAAAATATTACTACTTAGATCATTTTCACTTATTGGAAAAGTAGCTATTCAATAGAATTTCGTAGATATTCATGGATGAGAAATAAGCTTTCTGAAATAAAAAGAAGACTTGAGGATCTGAATGCACACATGTACAGTCAAAGGCACACCTCCCTAAAAGGAAGCTAAAGAAGCAAATGCATACATTAGTTGTACCACTTACAAGAGACTCATTAAAAATACACAATGAAATAATTCAAAACCATTTCCTGATGACAAATGCAATAGAACATAACTTCACTATTTTTATAGAGTCATTCATGAACCAATCCTACATGAAGCATATCTGGGCCTGGCCAGTAGCTGAATGAGCAACTGTTTGGAAACAAGTTTTTTTTCCAAAGCCAAAACTACCTCAGTTAAAGTATTGTAAATTCAAATGCATTCTGGAGATCTAAGCTTATAGGGAAAATAGATAAGAATTATTCTATTCATGTTACCATTAAACATTAAAACCACTAGACTAGATATGCCTATAGTACACTATTGTTCTCTATTAAACGATTGCTGCAAATATTTTGAGCACTATCTTTCATCACTATGTCTTGCATTTATCACAGACACCATCTATTGTAATTGATTTCACAGCCAGGCAAGATAGAACATGTCCTATTTATCTCTGTCTGAATGTTCAGTAATACTAAGTGTATGGCAAGCCACTGCATTGTTTTGATTCGTATTATTTTCCCTCAAAATAGAAAAAACAGTCCAAAAAGGGCACATATTTCAGTCAATTCAAGTGGCAAAAGTCAGATAGCATAAAACAATAACAATTACTACAACACTCATTACATGCTAGCCCTGTGATCAGCAAGTAAGCACTAACTATTTAATTAGTCAACTAATTAGTGGCAGGCAATATGGAAGACTCCTGACATTCTCAGACAAATGTAAAGATAAAAAGCCTAATTAAACAGCAAGCATTATGCTAGCTACTGCCAAACAAGACAGCTGTGCAGGATACTATGTAATACTGGGCTACCAGATAACAGGAGTTGTATCTGTTCTAAGTAGAGCTTAGAAACATTCAATTGCTAAGCCATTATGATTGCTAAACAAATCCAAGGAAAGAAAAAAGTATAAACTCAATAAGTGCTATATTCATTGTATTGTTTAGCTGAACAGGACTTAGTCTCAGGTCAACGTGCCTATGATAGTTTGCAGTCTAAATGTGTCTCCATTATTCTCGAGGGACAGCATTATAATGATACCTGAAATCCAGATCAACAGAAGAAATTTCTAGAAGAAATCTGATAAGAAAAACAAAGTTAAAGTTGCTCTTTCAGTTGCACAACTTACTATAGAAACGTAGAATGCTATAGGACCTATAGGAACACTGTCAAACACTTTTTCAAATGCTTATGTATAAGAATATACAGTTTTTATATTTATTTTTGTCTTCTTCATTATCAATATGAGTAATAATGAATCAATGTTATCCTAAACATAAAAATGCAACTTTTGGGTAATTTATTGGACTAGTGTGTATGGAAATTAGACAGTCTCCTAATAACAGTTGGTAAAGGGATGATACTAAAATAGGACAAAGAGATACGTGCTACAAGGTGTAGTGCAAATTCTTCTTTTTGCATCATAGCTGTGCTTTCTGCATTATCTTTACTAAAGGAGTAAAAGTGATCCATTTAAGAATGGGGTATACAATTTTCCCTATTTCTTTTTGACAAAACTCTCTGTTCTTCAATATTTCTACATTGTTAATATGATAGTAAATATAAACAACTGAATAAATAAAAACAATATGATCATTTGATTGTATCTTAATGTATAATCCTGAACATAAAAGGAAAATACAATTATTTTAAATAATTGGAAAAATGTTTTACATAATGAAACATAAATTATATAATTATGGGAAAATATCCCTAAGTACCAGTTTAGATATTTATACATTTATGGATGATAAGTAAAGCTTAGCTTTTTCTTTTGTTATAGTTTCAAAATAATTTTTTCTTTCATATTTTATTCAGAATTGAACAGGTTTTATTTGGCCTTTCAATATTTTTTTTATTATCACTTTAAGCAAACTACACACAAATAACACAAAATACAGAGACACATGCACCACACACACATGGAAAGCTATCCTTTGCAGTAATTTTTGTAGTATACAAAAATCTTTTTTTCAAAAGGTAAACAAGTCAACAAATTAAGAAAGGGATTTGTAAGACAAACATCTCAATAGAATGCCTAAGTAATGAACATATGAGTTTATATAATTATGAACAGCTCTCTTATTAGAAAACTCTGTTCTCAAAGGAGAGGTCAGTATGTTGGAAAATGATGGCAAAAGAGGTTATTAATAATATATTATGGTTAATAATAATAGGGATATAAAGATGTCCTTATTTCCTCATATTTTGTTATACTTTGTAATTAATTATAAAAATGAAATGATCCACTGCATTAGAGCAAATCATTTTGGCATGAATGTAACTGATCTATTTGCCCTTCTCCAGGGGCTTTTAGAGGAATTCAGCCAGTCTGACCTGACCTAATGTACCCTGCCCAGATTAAATGTGATCTGAACATAGTTAGACTCTCAGTCACATCTCCAAATTATTTGTTCAAAGAAAAATATATGTACTGAATAATTCAAATATCAATCTTTAGCTGCATTTTACTCTAGGCTATTTAGCATGATATAGGCATGATGTGAAAGTCTCCATCTAAGTGCTGTAATTAAGGTTAATGTATTTCTTTAACAAGGTTGTTGTCTAGTAAGTCAGAATAGAATTGCATCTGCCATTTGCAATCCACATGCTTCACTGTAATCTGCAGAAGTGGATTCTTAATAACTAGCTCTAGATCTTTTCTCTTTATTCTTGCCATCTTAATGGAAAACACTGCGTAAAAGAGATGAGAATTCTGTTTGTATGTCTGAAAACTGAATGTAATGGGACCAAATTTGGTAAGGTGAGAGAAGCTGCCAAAAGAAACATCAAAGTAAAATGGGAACCAAATCTGGTTTGGACCTGCAGAGTAAAACATTCTGGGGGGGGAAATCCCCTAATGCTTCCTTATGAGAGAAGCAATTGGTCAGTGACTTGGAATGCTGCTGGTTAGTCCATACTAAGTCCCCCTCTCTCTTCCCTTCTGCTCATGTAACCCAGAGCAGAACATAAAGTGTATTGCTTGTCCCATTTCCCTGTACACAGAACACACATACAGTTGCAACAGAGGAAAGCAGAAGCACATAACGCACATGGACTAATATATTACTTCAATACATGGCAAAGGTAGAGAAACTGCCTATGGCAAACTAAAAAAGTTTTTGAGAGGAATTCAAGAAGTCAAGCTCTGGATGCTTTCTCTACTTTCCTCTTTCCAATCCAGAAATTATTAAGAAAGCTTCACATAATTTCCTTCAGGCTGATTATCCATCTGTCAATCAGCAGGATAGCTTTCTGAAAACAACAGAATGGAACTAAATCTGGGCAGGGGAAGAAGATCAAGTATGAAAATGGTTGGATTCAACCAGAAGCTGTGGAGAAAAGAAAGTTAGAAATAACAACCAAAGTATTCTTATAGAAGAGGAAATTGGGAAAGGGCGAAGAACACTGCTGATTTCTCCATTCTAAGTCCCACTCTGATCATAGCACACACGCATGTGCACACACACTCACACAAAGAAGGGTGGGGACAGCAGAAACATAGACACACATACACTTTGTCACTTTGTTAACATAAGTTAACAAAAATACCTTCTAAAATCACTCCTGGTAAAGAACTCCGGATGTCAGAAGAATTCCATTCTTCCCTTATCATATTCATTATAAATGAATGAAAAAGAACTTTATGGGTATCTCAGATCTGGGTTTCTGGGTTCAAAGAAAGGAACTGAAACTTGATTAACAGAAACAAAGACCCAATTTGTATTTTCAACAATATCATATGGATGTGAACGTTGGACAACCATTCCTGGATCAGAAGACCCTGCTCATTGTCATCCATGGCCTTTCTTCTATAAATTACTGTAATGCAATCTACATAGATCTGCCCCTAAATAACATCCAGAAGCTTCAATTAGTGCAGAATGTGGCTGCATGGGTAGTAAATAGTGCTGATATAGGGCACATGTAACACCACCAGAGTGTTTTGCTATTCTTTAAGGTGCCAGTTGTCACTTTTACAGCCCTACGTGCCTTGGGACTGGATTACCTGAGGGACCACTTTTTTCTGTCTGATTTGGTCCAGCATAGTGCTGGACTAGGCATGGTGCAGATTCCATCAGCCAAAATGTCAGCTGGCAGCGACAGGAAGATGAGCTTTCTCTGCTATAATGCCTGCCCTGTGGAATATTGTATTTTCATTTCAGAGATTAGAATGGCCCCAAACATTTGGCCTTTCATAAGGCTTAAAAACCTTGACTGTGTACTGGACCTGGTGCTCCAAATATATTAAAGATCTTGTGTCTTGAGTGCACTGTTAATTGGTTAATTATTTTGGTCGCTGTATATCTAGCTTTGGATTGTTTTTATTATTTTTAAATATTTTATTGTTTTAGAACTGTAATTTCCCAGATTAATTTGGTTGAGATGGGCGGCTATAGAAAATAAATAAACAAACAGATAAACAAACAAACAAATAAATACTGGCAGAAGGTACATTATGAACTGCTGGATGAACAAATCATTAAATAGTGGACAAAAACAAGCTGAAGCTTTCCTTATCAACTTGATTGACAAGGCTAACAGTTTCATATTATGGACATGCAAAGAGAAAGAATAGTAGACAAAGATACCATGTTTGGCAACATTGGAGGAAAATGTAAAAAAAAGATAAGCATTGTAATTGATCAATGCAATAACTACAGCCATAGACTCAACTCTAGCAGGAATTAGCCACTTGACTGAAAAGCAAATACAATCCAGAACAATTATCTACAAGGTTTCTATAAGTCAATATCAACTTGATGGCAACTAACAATAACAACAAAAAGTCTGGACCTCCAATATTAGCTTGAAATTCCCACTATGTCTTAAAACATCCTGGCTAAACCTAAAACTATTTATTTATTTTTATTTATTTAATTGATTTGTCAATCATTTACAAGATAATAGATATAAGAATAAATATGTATATGAATACTGGAAATGGATACAAATAAATGAGGACAGTCGGAGAGGGACGGTAGGCATGCTGGTGTGCTTATGCACACCCCTTACAAACCTCTTAGGAATGGGGTGAGGTCAATAATAGACAGTTTAAGGTTAAAGTTATGGGGGTTTGGGGAATGTAACAACAGAGTCAGGTAGTGCATTCCAGGCATTGACCACTCTGTTGCTGAAGTTTGTATCTGTTGTGTGTAACTAGAGATAGATGCTGTCCATGTCTGCTCTAATGGTTTCGTTCTAAAGAAATCTTCCTTTTGGAACTACATCATCAGCATTGTGAATGCTAGTGACAATCACCACTACAAGCCCAGCTATAATGTATGCCATACACAAATGAAAGTCAACTTGATTGAGTGAAAGAAAGCAGCACAATGTGTACATTAACAAGCACAGAAACATTAGATCACAACAGTATAGACAGGTTAGGTTAATTGTAATAGCTAAGGTGCAAGACATGAAATGATGACATACAGTTTGACTCTATCCTTAACTATGAAAACTCCCTGGGTGACAGTACAAGTCATTTATTCAAAGCCTAACCTAACTCAAGAGTTATTATTTTAGAGACAAAACAAGGTGAGACTTGCTTATAACAAGTATATAACTTTGAGCTTTCATTAAAAAGATGAGACATAAATGTAATAATTGAACAAACAAATATAGTGAAAAATTGTCCAGTGTGAAATTAAATGACAACAAATCTAAAAACTTACCAAAAAATCAGTGTCTCCAGGAAGGAGATTCCTACATTTGATGATCCAACAACTACTATTCTACAATTGACAGATACCTTAGGCTCCAAGGACAATTTCCGATTGAAATGATACAGTGCATACTTTAACTGTATGAAGAATAAAAAACAAAAAAGATGTTCTTTAGTATATTTAGATTACAAATATGTTATAAACATGGACACATCAATATGTGAAACATTCAAATTTTAGAACATGTCTGGAGAATTTCAATTTTCCAACATAATTGGGAATCTAGAGAAACCGATATTCAGAGATATTGATATCCTTCCACTTTTTCTCAAAGAATTCCAATTTGCCATGAAATATGTTGAAATTGTCAAAACTGCTTTAAATCCTTGAGAAGAAAAATGTCCAGGAAGGATGGAAAATTTCATGGAACAAGATACTGAAGGTACAACCATATTCCCTGCAAGACAAAATGGGAGAAATCCATGGAGCCCAAAGTGGATATATGCAGAGAAGTGTTTAAAATACTGAACAAAAAAAAGTGGTATGTATAGAAAGTGGGAGAAGGGAATCATTATTGAAGAAGAATACCAAGTAGTTTCCAGAAACAGAAAAGCTAAAGCACAGAATGAAGCCTGTGAGAAATCTCCAAAATGAAAATGGGGCTCTTGTTACATTATACCACTTGGAGAAGGAGGAAACTGCAGTTTAGGATTAGGTGAGTTACCTGAGGCAAAATCTGCAGTAGCTATGTGAACAAACTTTTCATTATTTATATAAAATATCATAGGGGGAGTATGGCAACACTGGATTCAGGAAGTAACAGTTGTAATAAGTTTGAAGCACCACAGGCAAATCTTAATATTTTCTTACTACAAACACCCAGTCAAAATTGAAATCAGCAACAAAGCTGATTCTAAAATCTTGCCAGGATTCCTTTCTTTCAGAAATAGTCCAAATCTATGGGATCCAGAGATGGTTTCTTGAGAATGGGATGAACTACTCCTTTTCCAGAATCGACAAGGTTATGCTATCTTTCAAGATAGCATTCATCATCACAGAGATTTTACCACCCAGTCCATTTCCTCAGAAATAACAGGATCAACTCCTTCTAGAAAAGGGCTATCAAGCTTAAGGACAGAGGCCAGATCCGGCCTGCAGGGTGCTTAGATCTGATCCACGAAGCCGCCCTGGAAACAGCAAAGGACTGGCCCATGATGCCTCTGCCAGCACGTGGCCTCTGCTGCCGTGGCCATGCGGTGTGGCCACGTGGGAGGCAGCGAACCAGCAGCAAGGTAAGTTAGAACCCACCCCTGTCTCATATGAACTGTGGATCAGAACTTCAGGGAAAACCTTGTGTTCCCTCTGAAACCTGTTGTGTTCTGCCTAATCCCCTGCATGCTGTACCCCGGGGGGGGGGGATTATACATATACACATGAATGAAGGGTGTGCCGTCGCTGGTTGGCTAACCAGCG
>JANHFT010008721.1:116021-128426 GCA_032467955.1 Pseudoxenodon macrops
GTGAGGGTGAGGTGGAGGGTGAGGTTGAGGTTGAGGGTGAGGTGGAGGGTGAGGTTGAGGATGAGGGTGAGGGTGAGGGTGAGGGTGAGGTTGAGGGTGAGGTTGAGGTTGAGGTTGAGGGTGAGGTTGAGGTTGAGGGTGAGGTTGAGGGTGAGGTTGAGGGTGAGGTTGAGGGTGAGGGTGAGGTTGAGGTTGAGGGTGAGGTTGAGGTTGAGGGTGAGGTTGAGGTTGAGGGTGAGGGTGAGGTGGAGGGTGAGGTTGAGGTTGAGGGTGAGGGTGAGGGTGCGGGGGAGGGTGAGGGTGAGGTGGAGGTTGAGCGTGAGGTTGAGGGTGAGGGTGAGGTGGAGGGTGAGATCCAGTTCCCCACCCACCATCCACCCCAGAGAGGGCTGATTATAAGGGAGACTCAAATGTTTAGAACGAACCATTTTAAGGTTCAGAATCCGATGCTTTTCTCATCAAGCAATATAATCATCATGTTTTATGGAAATGGCTGATGTTCCTTTGCCTCGTCACCTTCCTCTTCCTCCTCCAGACGTGGGCGTTAAATGCGCCAGGTTTTTTTTGTTTTGTTTTTTTTTGCTTCAAGAAATCCATACCTATCGAGCTATAAAGGCAAACCTGAGTAATCTTGTCTCTTCTGGGGGCTTTATGGCATTATAAAATATGTTTTATGTCCCAATCAGTGGCAGCAATTTATGAACAGAACAGCTCCGTCAGTTGTAACATCTGACTATGTATTTTAATACGGTTTGAGCAAACCGGCAAAAGCTCCGGAAGATACTTGATCTCCCCCATTTATGCAAAATCAGTAGTAATGTATCAAGATGGATGGCTTGTTTTATCTCGATGGGTTTTCCAGAGAGGTATATTTTATGGGTGATATAGACAATAACTGGTCGGCTTAAAGAGCACGACTGATTGGATGCTGCTGTTGCCTTCGGATAGCACATTAACGCTGCTCGCGATCACACCACCAGCAACTCCCAATTACAGGGAGTCCTTGACGTACAACAGTTCATTTAGGGACCCTTCGAAGTTACAATGGCACTGACCCGTTGCAGCATTTTCCCCAGGGTCACGTGATCTACATTTGGAATGTTTGACAGGTCAACTGTCACATTTATGACAGTTGCAGAGTCATGGAAGACTTTCTGAAAAGGAAAGTCAATGAGGAAGCCCGATTCACTTAACAACTGTGTTACTAATTTAAGAATTGCATTGGTTCCAGAGGTGGGATTCAGCCCGAGGTCACATGTTCTCCTTATGTGACCTTCTGACAAGCAAAATCAATGGGGAAGCCAGATTCACTTAACAACCAGGCTACCAAGTTCTCAACTGCAGTCAGAGGAGGGTTCCTACCGGTTCGGACCGGTTCTACCGAGTAGGTAGTAGGCCGCTGGTGATGTCATGGAGCCGGTTCTGTTGCTCCGTGGGCACTGACATCTTTTTTTTGGGATTTTTTCCGGATTTTTTCTTCTTCTGTGCATGCGCAGAAGCCGAATTTCGGCACTGCACATGCATCGGCATCTTGCTTTCGGCCTTTTTTTTTTTTTGAATTTTTCAGGGCTTTTTTCTACTGTGCATGCCCGCGTGCACAGGAGGTACGCCCACGTGGCGCGGGAGGCACGCCCACGCGGCACGGGAGGCAGCAAACTGCCGCAAGGTAAATTAGAGCCCACCCCTGGTGCAGTTCCTGAAGCAAGGATGATACTTGGGTATAATGTGGCATATCTACTGTCTGTGTTGTAGTATTTTGGACAAATGCTAAGTTCTGAGTGATCTTCAGAGGTAGTCCCAAATACATTGCATTGCAGTAATCCATCGACAGGTAACAAGCATGAGTATCTGCCTAAAGGGCCCTTTAAGCATGGCATGACTTAATTTCCAATCAAAACATTTTATCTGAAAATAGTTGTGAGAGCAAAATGTATTACTAACTTGAGCAATCCAGATCGGTGAAATACATATAGCTCGTGATCCAGTGTACAATTGCTGAAGGGAATAATTCTAACAAAACTCTGAATCAGGTGAAATTCAGGGACCATATGTGGCACTGTGATGATGCAGAAGTCTTTGTCCTAAAAAGTAGTAACACATTTTTAAAAAAGGAACTGCAAATACAAAATATAGGATAGGATTTTAGATATAAACTTCTCACTTTTCTCACTTCTTTACTAAACTTTTCTACATTTAGCGATTTCTCAGCAGGGCCTTGGACAAACTGTAGGCAGTTGAAGCACGTGCAGGGCAAAGAAGGAAACTAAGGCTGCCATTCTCTTGTACAATCAATCTTTGAATCCAAGCCATTAATTAATTAATTAAGTAAAAACCACCCAGAGTCACCTCAAACTCCAAGCTGGGCGGTAAATAAATTTAATATATAAATAAATAAACACCATGTAGTTCTACCTAGGATATTCATTTGCTAAGATGGCACTCTGTTAACTCATGCTGATTATCAGGTGGATAATTATCAGGCCGATAGATAGATACCATATTTATAGCAAGAAATCAATATTATTATTGCTACTACAATTTTCTACGATCAAACTATCTGGGATAGTTTGTTGTTACTTCAATATAAAGGAAGAGGTGAGTTTGGTGGTCATTTTTAACAGAAATCAATCAATCAAACTGTACTGCTTATGGTTTATCATTTTGCCACCAAATTATAATGTGTTAAGGAGCAGGAACAATCAACTCTTTGAATATTCCATTGCAGACTTGTATTAAGTTTTATTATAATCCTACTAAAAATATTTACAATAATTCAAAAAATTGTTTGGTCATTTTTTTCCTCAAAAACAATGTTGCCCTGTGCAAACAAACATGACATTTAGCAAATAATATTCTAGTAATTAAATAGCAATAAATTACTTTATACACATTTAGTATAGAGTTTAAAACCAAAATGTCATACTTACTGGGAAAAGTTCAAAAACAAAATGTAAGAAATCTAGTGACCTGTAAATAAAGCCAAGTACTTTTAACAGAAACATGGTATTTGCAGCATGTAAATGCACTTTAGCCATATCCCCCAACTAAAAACCAAATATACGCTGAAGCACAAGCCAAAAACTGATCAACAAAGTGCTTTAATGGATATTCCATTAAAGTCAGTAATAGTAATCCTCTTGCCCTTTGCATCAGAGTCTCTTAATTATCACCTCATTTTCTCTCTCCTTCCATTCACTGCAAACAAATACTTCTCTGACTTTTACTTCATCATTCTTTTCTTCAGGTCCTTCCCATGGGTATTTAAGTAGAAAACACCTTTTATCTTATTGTTCAATTATGACTGGTTTGAGGAAACTACTAGGACACAATGTTTCTTTGTGGAAATAAGCTTAGGGATAACCAAATTCTATTGTTTTCCTGCTTAGTTTACTTGCTGTATTTCATTCTCCAATGGAGAGATTTGAATCTCAGCATAAGCACAACATAAGCAAGAGTCAAAATTAATAAGGGAAATGAAGGGAAAGGCCCAGTAAAGAGGAAAGAAAATCAAGTAAGTTTAGTAGTTTAATGGGTAAAGTTGCTTTTAAATTAAGAGTGGGCAAGGTTTTTCAAGCAGTTGATTGTAGAGAAGCAGGTAAGAGAGTGCCCTCTCAAAAGTGGTTGGGGCAAAAAGAATAATTGTTCATGACTCAATTAAAAGCAAAATTAGATCAATTAAAATTAAATTAAATTGCAAATGAAGTATAGTTAGCACAATGTTAGATGACAATTCCTAATTGATGGGACCCAGAACATGTCCTCCTTACCTGATCTAATGGTAGACACTCTGGCCCCAAACCATGAATGTTTTTTTCCAATAAATGATCACTTTCAATTATACCCAGGAGCAAATTTGGAGCCAGTGCAGCTTGCGGAGCAGATATGTAACAAAAAAAGCCTCCCATAATTGCCCAGATCATTGTATTCTGGAACAACTGATGTTCTTTAGGAACAGCCATATGTGCCTTGCATTAAGGAGGTGACCAAAGAATGAGTCACTATATACTGTGCCACCTAATCCAGGAACAGGCGTAAGAGGTGCATAACATTAATCTGTGCAAAGGTTCCCCAGGCCATGGCTGCTATTCAAACAAAAACTGTGTATTGAAGAGGACACCAAAGTTGCATATCAATTTTGTCTTGAATAGTACAGCCCCATGCAGAACTAAGGATGGAAAATCAGCAGAACCAGGGGACCCTGATACCCAAAGCCACAGTGTTTTGCTAGAGTTGAGATAAAGCCTTTTCATCCTATGCAGACCCTGTTCATTCCCATTAAAACTTCTATGGCCTCTAGGCACTAAAACCCAGTCCTTTAATGTCAGTTGGCTGTCTGGGGGCAGAGACACTGAGTGCCGAAACGGGAGCGCACGCAGGTGGGGGGAGCACCAGAAACTAGAAGAGCAGTTCCCCAGCATGCATGCGCATGACGGGAAGCTGAGCTTCCAGTTTCCAGGTGTGCATATGCGCCAGTCACTTGGTCTTCCGGTTTCTGCCGTGCATGCCAGAAAACCAGCTGGCCAGGGCGCATGTGCGTACCAGAACCCAGAAGAGCAGCAGGCAATGGCTGGCGTGCCCGGAAAGATGGCTCTGCATGCCACTTCCGGCATGCATGCCATAGGTTCGCCATCACAGTTGTAGTACATTGATATTACCTCACCCCGTGCCTTTGAATGACCTCACCCAGAGTTTTCATGTAGATGGTTGTGGAGAGTGAGTCAGGCCTGAGGCACCCCCTATGAAAGGCCATAGACAGACCTCTCCTCACATCCATCAGCCTTTTGAGATAGACCAAATTAGAAAGCCAAAGGTATGAATGCAGCTACTACTTTCATTATATGATTACAGTAACAGAATTTTGCATATCTGAATATGCATCTCTCTCCTTCTCTTTGTCTTTGTGAAATGAGGGAGGGTCAAGTCTGAAATACTTTCCCAAACTACATTTTTGTTTTGGATTCAAATTTATTTTATCTGACTGTTGTATTGGTTGTGGTTCTTCCTGTTTCTCAAGGTTATTCCCATAGCCCCTTATATCATCACACTGACTGGAACTGACCCTAGAAGTGGAAGGAAAACCAGCATAATACTATGTCCCAATTCTGGCCAGCCAGTCAGGATAACATGGTTAAAGGTATCAATGTCATCATGTAAACGCCACAAATTAAGTAATTCATTCAGATGCTAGACACAAACTCTGTACATCATAGTGATATTTGTTTGATGATGTCTCTTTGCACAAATCATTATTTTGTTGACATCACAGTTTGCTGCACACATTCCTGAATGGGGGACTAGGAGTTACAGACAGGTAAACTGCCCTGACTCTTTCTTTCAGAATAAAAATGTCAGTTAATTGCTAGGATTATAGTAATAGTATCACCGTGACAGGAATCAAGACCAACTCCCTTTCCTGTAATGTTCTATGGTTGCTATCTCAATTCAATATTCCTATGTAAGTAAATGACTGGTACCACTTTTATCAGAAAAGTAATATTTATTTTCCAAGTTCCAACGATATACTTGCATTTAAACTTCTCTGTACAGTGAACTGTCCTATATAATTTCTACCTACCAATAAATTATAAATGGCTTGATCTTATAAAAGCATGATAAACAACGTATATCTATTTCAAGTAAATAGAATATTACATAGATCAATAATATAAAATATGACCAGTTTCAGGAAATTCAGTTTTGCCCTTAAATTGCTTTGATATCATGTATCTAATATGTACTTGCCTTGTTTCATGTTGCTCATCAATACAAAAGAGCTGGATACAAAATGCATTTACTTCTCCTTTATATATAGGATGGAAAAGTTGCGTTTCAAAACTAGTAATAGATGGTATTTCAGTTTCTTTCAGTTCCTTACTTTTGTCGCTTTCTAATGGCAGTTCTAATGAAACCTGAGCAAGTATTCCCTCTTTCTGCAATAAGAAGCAATACAAAAAGAGAGGCTTGGTTTCACATAACACCACAATATTATTCACAAAATCTTTCAGACTTTGTCTTGAAAAGTAGAGTATAGATATAAAACCGATAATATGCATCATTTTATATCTTTATACTATCTGTGTGAGTGTGTGTGTGTGTGTGTGTATAGAGTTTGTGTGTGTGTGTATACATACACACAAACAAACACACTCACTAAAAATAAACTAAAATGAAATAAAATACATATTAAAGGAGGGTGAGTTTGATGTAGTGGTTAAGGCAGCAGGCTAGAATCCAAAAGACTGTGAAGCCCAGTCCCACTTTAGCCATGAAAGATAACTAACTGGGTGTCACTCTCTCTCAGGCCAACTCTTCTCACAGGTTGGTTGTTGTGAGGAAATAGGAGAAGAATGGTGCATTAGGTATGTTAGCCACCTTGAGTTATTTATCAAAATAGTATTGGCAGAATATAAATACATACATAAACCAAGATACCTCAAATGGGCTAATTTACAGAATGCATCCCAAAACTGGGACCCATGATTTCTATGAAATTGTAATTTGGCAAATTTTGGCAAATTTTATAAAACATTTTATTACATAAAAATTATGATAAAACAATTTATGACATAATACAAAATGTCATAAAACATTTCCTGTGCTGATGTTTGACTGTGGTATATAGTACAACATGGGCTATTTTCAAGGCAGAGACATCTTTGAATGTATCCCACTTTTTTCAGTGAAGGCAGTTCTGTCATTGTTGAAGGCACTGAAGAATCTGATAAGGAAATCTTTCTGAAAGGAAGATGCAGTGGATCATAGTTGTCTAGTACTTTTATATGAAGAACATCATCCCTACATTTTATTAACTCTAATTAGTTCAAATTTCAGTCAACAAATAAGAAAAAAGTGAAGCTAGATACTTTCACCAAACCAATTCAGAATGAATTTTTTTGATAAGTGTCCAGTTTCAAGCAATCCATGCAATGGGATACAGTATATAGTAGTCAATTCTAATGAAGACAAAAAGGTAAGAATTTTTAAAAATTGTTTGTACCTGAGAACATGCAGCCTCAGAGACCTGTTTTTTTTTAGTAATGCGTAAAAGCAGGGACAAATATAATAAATACGTAGGATTACCAGAGAATATTGCCAGTGTGGAGGTTGCAACATCTAATTAAACTAAAAGTTTTGGAAGTTTAATTTTTAAAAAAAATTCTTATATTGAAAATAATGCAAGAGACAAGCTATTAAGCTAACGTGTGTCAGAGTTTGTTGCAAAAATCACATCTAGAAAGCACACACAGGTAACTGATTCAGCAGGATTCATTAACTTTTCTTTTTATACAATATAACACCTAAGTAAATGTACAATACCAACAGTTTATGCTTCCACCGTGATAGCAAGTTACAAGCAAACACAAGCAGAAGAGAGAAGAGTTTCCAGTTTCAATTCAGCAGACAGACAAGACCAGACTAGTTTGCTAAGCCATGCACAGGCTCCCTGCTGCCTCCAGCAAATACTGTTTTAATTTTCCAAACAGTTCCCATTGGCTGACACAATTGCTATGCCTATTCATGGCTTGTTACCATGTCTCCATTCCAGTTCATGAATATTCTGACAACGTGATTCCCTGGAAAATGTAAATGCTTCTGATATGAAGGAAAATAATAGGAATAGGTTGGGAGTTTTATAGAAAATAGAAGTTTACCACTCCTAGATGGATTCAGCAATCCAAAGTATGGGTCACGTTCAGGATAGTAGAAGGTTCTAGGCTGGCTGTGAAGCAAGTTATGAGGTTGATCTTAGCTGAAGGAAGCTTTACCCAAAATGTTGTATTAGCTGTATCATTCATTCATTCAAATAATGGAACCACCTCACTAGTTTGCCTGTTCTCTGGCATCTCCACATTCAGGTATTGAGGATCTTTGTAAAGTTAGAAATAATGGTGCCAATTTAATCTCAAGGAGAGGCTATTCAACAGTGCGCCACAGCTGAGAAGGCCTTCTGCCTAAGATCCCACAAAATGTAGCTCCCTAAATGATGAGCTACTACTTCTTGTGAACATATCTAATACTCTTGCTTCTTATTTTCCTCACAACAGAATTTCATTTTAAAAGTTTTTTATTAAACATTATTTTTTATTTTTTAAACATTAAAAAATTAATTTAAAAACATTTAAATTTGGAACATTGTAGTGAGTATGGAGCTTTATAAAGGAAGAGAGAAAATATCTAAGGAAAGGTGAACTCTACTGCATTTCATTTTTCCTGAAATTCTTAAATATTCTTCAAAAGAGCTGAAAAAATATCCAAATGCAGGGGCCAAGATTCAGCCGCTATTAATTTAAAGTAATAATAGTTTAATATGCTTTAAAGGATTCTTTACAACCTATGGGACTTGGGGTAATGATCCTCTATACATGAATGGAACATTTAGCCAGTTTGATTCAAATTTATATTCTTCTAGAAAGATTTCGAATGAATATATAATGGAGAAAATAGTTATGTTTTACAGAAAATTGGGTAATAATTTATATAAAGTTTAATGGATTCAGAATCTACAGAAAATGACGGTAAGAAAAGAAATGATGAACTTTGAAACAAAAATATTAAGCGGAAATTATAGATAATCAAAATAAGAAAAACATTTTTAAAATGTAAAAGAAATGAAGTCAAGCACCATGAGACAGAGAAATGTAAATGCCTCCCAAAAGCTAGAATTATAACAAATTTATGACTTAGCATCAGAAAGCATCATACATACTGGTATGCATTGCTAAAATTCTCTGGCCACCTCTGTTATTTATTGCTACACATGACTCATAAACTCTTATCTAGTTCTTAACTTAGATTTAGAAGATATAAATAAACCTACAGTAGACGCAGAAAATATAAATAAGTAAGATATAAAAGATTAAGAGTCCAAAATATCAGATTCAGAGGACTTGCCTGAATACTTTCTTTAGATAATATTGCACTTGCATTTGAAGCTTGAGAAAAGATGCTTCCAATTTTGCTGGATCTCTGTCAGAATACAAATTGGAGGGGAGGGGGAAAATCTGTTAACAGCATTTATACTTCTCTGTTATGTTCTAAAAACAATATTTGAGTTTCTGGTCATAGCTAATCAATAGTATTGGTGCATTCTTTTGGAAGCCATAGCATAACTTTTGGGGATTATGAAATGTTGTAGTCATCACTTTTTCTGTAGTACGCATACACACTGGCAATATTTTCATTTCTGAACACATGTTTTAATAAGCGTTTGATCAGAAATTGCATTGTAATATTCTGAGAAATGAAAATAGCAAGGGATAAGGATTGCTTAATTGTACATAAAGTTTTTGAAACATCTATTTTTGCAAATATGGATTCTATACAAATCATGCCATTTCAATGCATGATTTAGAAAGCTTTAGAACTGAGTTCTCATCTCCCAACAATGTGTACAGGTGGTCCTCATTTAGCAACTACCTTGTTTAGCAATGGTTCACGATTACAACAGTGATGAAGAAGTAATTTTACAGTCAACCCTTGCATTTTCAACTTTCTGAAAAGCAAAGGACAGTTGAAGCAGGATGACAAGTAATGAGTTCACTTAGCAACCACTTCACTTAAAACCCAGTTACCAACCCAATTGTGGTTGCGAAATGAAGATGGAATAGGACAACTTGCCACATTTGTCTGACTGCAACCATCTCACTTGTCTGGCTCGCCATGGCCACCTTGGCCTTTTGGCTATGATCAAACATAGAAAAAGACTATTGGGTTTCTGTGTATAATATGCTTGCAATGAACTCTGCACATCTTCTTGTTGATACTGAGCTCAATATGCATGCTGAAAATAGAAATTCTTCATTGGTTTTGAGGAAAAATACCACCTGGCAAATGCAGTAAAATATTAGAATAATCTATTTTTCTGTTTTTCATGTTTTTCATAAACAATTTCAACCATTCTTTTTTTATTGTCTCTACTCCATATACAGCCAAGCAAGGAACAATGAATTTTAACAAATATTTTCATTTAACTTTGAAAAAGACATCTTATTGGCGACTTTCAAGGTTGTATGAAAATAGTATAGATTAGCAGCTCACTGCCTTGAGGATCTGAAATGAAAAAGAAGGGACCTAGGAGGGAGTTTCAATTTCCATTATTTTCTGTGGTCAGAAGACTCAGAATGTTTCAAGGCTTGTTCCTTATATAACATTTCTGAGTCAAACTAAAGACTCATCTAATCCTATATGTCTATGGAGATTCTCAATTATCCAGGTCATGGTTGTCCCAAAGGTGCTTTTTTCAAGAGGCAACTGGGCTTTCTGGTTATTCTTTGAAGATGTTTCACTTCTCATCCAAGAAGCTTCTTCAGCAGGACGCTCTAATCCTGTATTTTCTTTTGTTCGGTTTTTAAGGTATGCCTTTCTCAGTGGCATGTATGCAGTGTAAACTTTGCCTTAAAAATATAACTGATCATTTTTAGATTTATTTATATTTCATACTTCTTAACTGCCCAACTCCCTCAAGTAATGGGTAAAAGGTTGGTGGAGTGTGGGAGAATGATTAAGCATCTATTTGCTGATGGTGAGAAGTGCTGCTTGGAGTGACACATCTGCTTTGGAAATCATCATCTGTCATGGCAGGAATAGAGCTGTAAATTTATTTATTTATTTAATTTGTCAAATATGTACTAGATAACAGATATAAGTATAAACATGGACATGAACAAGGAATGAGTACAAGTAAATTATATTATAAGCAACTGTGTTCTCTTCGCTGATGATGTAAAACTATTCAAGACCACTGACAATGCTGCTGCCCTTCAAAACGACCTTGACTATGCGTCAGAATAGTCAATTGGCAACTCCAAATCTCAACCAACAAATGCTCTGTCTTACACATTGGCAAAAAAATCAGAACACAAAATACAAACTGGGCGGATATGACCTCATAGATGACCCTCACTCTGTCAAGGACCTTAGAATACTCATTTCAAATGACCTAAGGGCCAGAGTTCACTGTAACAGCATTGTCAAAAAGGCATTAAGAGTTGTTAACTTAATATTGCATAGCTTCTTCTCCTGTAATATTGAACTGCAAACTAGGGCATACAAAACTTTTGCTAGACCAATTCTTGAATACCGGTCATCTGTCTGGAACCCGCACTGCATATTAGACATTAACACAATTGAACGAGTCCAGAGCTATTTCATGAGAAGAGTCGTCCACTCCTCTACTCACAACAGAATACCTTATGCCACAAGACTTGAAATTTTGGGTTTAGGCAACTTAGAACTTCGCTGTCTTTGATCCGACCTAAGCATAGTACGTAAAATTATCAGCTATGTCCTACCTGTCAATGAATACTTCAGCTTCAACCCCAACAATACACGAGCACACAATAGATACAAACTTATGGTAAACCGCTCCAAACTTGAGTGCAGAAAATACGACTTCAGCAACAGAGTGGTCAATGCCTGGAATGTGCTACCTGACTGTGGTTTCATCCCCAAACCCCCAAAACTTTAACCTTAGACTGTCTACTTTCAACCTCACCTCTTTCCTAAGGTCTGTAAGGGGGTGCATAAGCGCACCAGCGTGCCTACCGTCTCTGTCCTAATGTTCCCTTTTATTCAAATCATGTTTATACCTGTATGTTATCTAATATGTGCTTGACAAATAAGTAAATAATAATAATGATTGAACATACTTAGGTTTTTCAAGAACCATCCAAAATGGGTAGGCGCTCCCCATGCATAGATAGAGGGGGAAGGGAGATAAAGAGTGCCCCAATGCATGTTTTAATTCAAACAAATGAAACGGAAGTGTTTTAATTTCCACTTGGCCACTGAGCTGACTTCATTTTCAGAATCAACACATCTGCGTTTTCCGTGGCAGCTGTTCCTTTCTTTCTCGCGTTGAATATATTTCTAGGGGCCGTTCCTGGAATTTTCCATCACCTGGACAACAGGTAATTTTTCTTTTTTTAACTTCACATCAATATGAGAAAAAAATGGGTCTCTAATCAGGCTCTCTGGCTCTTTTTTTAAATCTCCGAGAGCACGTTAACCTGTTTTCAAAGGGCAATTTAAAGGCTCTAAATGATCTAGTTAATTATCAGGGAGTCTTGGCAAATTAAACACTCCAAAATAAGATATCGCTGCAAAAAGATTAAATTACAGATTGCAGATTAACAGAATTGGAAGGGACCTTGCAGGTTATCTAATCCAACCCCTCACTCAAGCAGGAGACCCTACACCATTTCAGTCCAGTCCAGTCCAGTCTCTTCTTGAAAGCCTCCAGTGATGAAGGTCCCACATCTTCTGAAGGCAACTTCTGTTCCATGGGTGTATTGTTCTCACTGTCAGAAAATTCCTCCTTATTTCTAAAGTTGAATCTCTCCTTGATCAGTTTCCATCCATTATTCCTTGTCTGGCCTTCAGGTGCTTTGGAGAATAGCTTGACCC
>JANHFT010008721.1:128526-142290 GCA_032467955.1 Pseudoxenodon macrops
GTTCTGACAGGTTCTGGAGAACCGGTAGCAGAAATTTTGAGTAGTTCAGAGAACCAGCAAATACCACCTCTGGCTGGTCCCAGAGTGGGGTGGGAATGGGGATTTTGCAGTATCCTTTCCCTGCCACACCCACCAAGCCACACCATGCCAACCATGCCAC
The DNA here is from genome assembly GCA_032467955.1 of Pseudoxenodon macrops. Classification (NCBI taxonomy): domain Eukaryota; kingdom Metazoa; phylum Chordata; class Lepidosauria; order Squamata; family Pseudoxenodontidae; genus Pseudoxenodon; species Pseudoxenodon macrops. The sequence continues at coordinate 128,687 of JANHFT010008721.1, forward strand.
ACCACACCCACCGAGCCACACCCACAGAACCAGTAGTAAAAAAAAATGTATTTCACTACTAGTTGCTTTGGAACCTATTTGATTTCTCACTTTATGCAGAATTAGTTTTCCAATTGATATCAGGGTAATTGAAGTCCTCCATTACTATTGTAGTGTGTTTCCTACATATGTTTGTTAGTTGGTTGACAAAAAAGATATCGATTTTTTCTGCTTGATTGGGTGGTCTGTAGTATACACCTATGGCCATGTCATTCTTTTTTTCTTTTATGTTGACCCATGTGGATTCTAGGAGGTTTTCATCTTTGTTTTCATGCAACTCTGTTGCAATATAGTAGTCCTTTACATACAGTGCAACTCCACATCCTCTTTTATGGGGTCTGGTTTTTTTGAAGAGTTTGTATCCTTCTATCAGTATGATCCAGTTGTGCGTTTCGTCCCACCAAGTTTCTGTTATTCAAACTATGTCTTATCTACCTTTGTGTATTAATAGTTCACGTTCACCCTGTTTGTTTCCCAGACTTTGTTCATTTGTATATAGGCATTTTGTTACAGATTCAGAATAGAGCTGGAAGGGACCTTGAAGATCTTCTAGTCTAACCCCCTGCTCAAGAAGGAGACCCTATACCATTTAAGACAAGTAGCTGTCCAGTGTTTTCTTAAAAATCTAAATAAAGTACCCACAAACCACAAGGCCAGTTATTCCACTGATTCATTGTTCTGTCATGAAATTTCTCCTCAATTCCAAGTTGCTTCTCTCCTTGATTAGTTTCCATCCATTGTTTCTTGTTCTGACCTCTTATGCTTTGGAAAATAAGTTGACCCCCTCTTCTTTGTGGCAGTCCCTCAAATACTGGAATACTGCTATCATGTCACCCTAGTCCTTCTAGACTAGACATACCCAAATCCAGCAACCATTTTTCATATGTTTTGGTCTCAAGTTTTGGTTTTCATCTTAGTTCCTTTATTAAAAAAATTATTAAAAATTACATACCGTTTCCCTGAAAATCAGACCTCCCCGGATAATAAGCCCACTCAGGCTTTTCAGCACATGCACTAAAATAAGCTGTCCCCTGAAAATAAGCCCTCCCCAAAATACAGCAACAGCCATGAGGTGACCATGCTCGCCGCCTCCTGCACGAAGGCCAAGCACTTATTTCGGGGGTCAAAAGAAACACAGTAGGTTTTTTTTGTAAAGGCCTCTAATTTATGGACTTTATAATGTATGGGATTAGATTGTAGTTCTTGAGGAACTGGTCAGAGAATTCCATTTAGTTATGTTAAAAGCCATAATCAGTCATGTACTATATGTGAAATGCTTCCAAGAAGCCTATATAACCTGATCTACCTCATGCTGGGCAGAAGAAAAGCTGAACAAAATTCATCACTATGCCTACAAATAATCAAACCTATTTAGACAGAACAAAGCCTAAAGCTTTCAATTATAAGTATAATCCAAAAAGTCATCTGGGCATTATCTTTTTCCCCCTCAAAATAAACATTTTTTCTTTCTCTACCTACTGTCATATTTTTGTCCTCCTATACTTTAATTTAGATTGTAAACCTGTTCAAACAACTTTGTTTATTTTTTAAATCTGCTATCAGCATCTAGTATACCACAGACAATTGGGACAGATTAAGTAGTATACTTCGAGTACCATTTCTATATAATACCAGACAATTTAACTGGAGACTGACTTTGAGAATAATAAGAAATCCTGTAACAGCAGGGTGTTATACTAAATTATATCTTCAATCTTTTAGAATGTTTGCATTATTTTATCAGGAATGTTATATTGTAGATTTAAAAGGCACATAAGTGTGGAAGAAAAAGTATATCAAGCAGCATAAGCAGAAGAACAAAAGGGAACAAACATTTATTGCATGAATCGATGTAAATCTGATCTAATTGAAAGCAAGTTATGTTCCTATGCATGCAATCTAAATTTGGTCCCCTTTTTTTAATTTATCCTCAACTAATAAATTAAAATAACCAAGAAAATGGTAAGAGAATACCTGTCTGCCCTTAATGAACATAAATAACTGAGACTTGATGGGTTATATCCCAGAGTTTTGAAGGAACTGGTAGATGTTATCTCAGAACCATTGATTCATATCTTTAAAAAATCTTGGAGCACCAGGGAACTACCAGAGGATTGGAAAAGAGCAGATGTGGTTCCTACCTTCTAAAAAAAAGTGGGGGGAACAGACCCAGGAAGCTACAGACTAATCAGCCTAACATCAATACCCAAGAAGATACTGGAAAAATAAAAAACAGATCTGTGAACATCTATAAATATTTAGACTTCAGCAAGGCATTTGACAAAGTAGACCATAACCTACTTCTTGATAAGCTAGAAAAATTTGGAATAGACAGCATTACCACCAGATGGATTTGTACCTGGCTGACAAACCATACTCAACAAGTAGTCCTTAATGGTATTACATCTACATGGAGGGAATTAAGCAGTGGTGTATCACAAGGTTCCATCTTAGGCCCAGTACAGTACTCTTCAATTTCTTCATAAACGATTTAGATGAGGGAATAGAAGGGGAACTCATCAAATTTGCAGATGAAAGTAAACTACCAGGAATAGCCAACATCCCAGAAGACAAGCTCAGGATCCAGAAAGATTTTGACAGACTGAAACAATGGGCCCTATCCAACAAAATAAAATTTAATGTGGAGAAAAACAAGATTTTACACCTGGGCAAGAAAACCCAACGGTGCAAGTACAGATTAGGCAAAACCTGCCTCAAAAACAAAAACTGTGAGAGGAACCTAGTGGACAATCACTTAAACATAAGTCAGTAGTGTGCAACAGCAGTCAAAAAAAGCTAATACAAACCTTGATTGTATAAACAGAGGCATACTGTAGAATCAAAATCACGTGAGGTATTAGTACCACTTTATAAAGCCTTAGTAAGACCACACATTACAAAAAAGATTTTGCAACTTTGGAAAAAGTGCAAAGAAGAGCAACTAAGATGATTAAAGACCCGAAGACAAAAATATACAAAGAATAGTTGCAGGATTTCGGTTTGGCTAGTCTAGAGAAAAGAAGGACTACAGTGGACAAAGAGGAGTGGGTCACCTTATTTTCCAAAGCACCAGAGAACAGGACAAGAAACAATGAATGGAAACTAATCAAGGAGAGAAGAAACCTGGAATTAAGGAGAAACTTCCTAACAATGAAGACAATTAACCAGTGGAACAGCTTGCCATCAGACATTGTGGATGCTTCATCACTGGAGGTTTTTAAGAAGAGATTGGACAGTCACTTGTCTGAAATGGTATAAGGTCTCCTGCTTGAGCAAGGGCTGGACAAAAGACTTCCAAGATCCCTTCCAGCTCTATTCTGATTCTAATAAAAATAAATGCTATTCCTTCTAACATCAAAGAGATTTGTTTTATCTTCATTTAAAAGATATTTGGGGTTTCCCCCCCCCCACAGTTTCATTTAGGTTTTGAGGAGAGAGAAAATAATTCTCCTTCAGCAAAATTTAAATGGCCTTCTGTTACTATGGTTACTCTGAAGACATTCAAATCCTGCCTACATGATGCAACCAGCCAAAATGACTAGGCACAAAAATTGTACTCCCTCTGCAAAAACCTCCCTAACCGGCACTTCAAAGCAAATGACCAGACGGCAGTATCACTGTAGTTGCAGTATATACTGTGAAAGTTTGTTTTCACAGGGTCAAAAGTAAACATGCAAAAACAAGGAACAGACAGAAACTAGCTCTCCCACTCCAAAGAGAATTCTGTCTAGCTCTTTCTTTCTTTCTTTTCTTTTTTTACAATGAGCAGAAGAAAAAGGCACAATAAATGTGACGCGGAGTATACCATAAATAGAGCTCATATCTGATATACACACAGCAATGACTGGAATTCTTTCATAATGGCTTCACAGTTTTGCTACAATCAATCTGCTTTATCTGAATGGTTACGCCCGAGGAAATATGCGCTTTTGGTATTTTGGCTTGCGGTTTCAAAGTCCAGCTCACCAATGCGTAACGTTACAAAAATTAACATTTCCTATGACTATCTGGCTGTTGGTGTTGCAGAGAAGCTTTGTTTCAAGAAAGCCCAGAGTGTTAAGTTCTCTTCGGAAAGACTTCGTAAGACAATGCTGAAACACTATTCAGGAAAGCTGCAAACAATGGGCTATTATGCACCCCCTTTCATCTGGCATGTGGAGGGGAGCTTTATTGGTGTAGCAAATTACAACATAAATTGCATGAGTGGCTGGTGGTGGAAAGATTGTCTGCTCCCACACCATGCTCAGCAGGTCTTAAAGAGAAAGGGCAGAGAGTTGCTCCTCTGCCTACTGCCTGTTCCTCTTCCATTTGCTTCCCCCTTTTAGACAAAAAAAGCAATTTAGGATACGGGAAACCCAGTACATTCATATAAAGAAAATGCAATTTTCCCCCTACAGCATAACTATTCATGCACACACTGGGATGAATACTGTTAGCTCGACAAAACCCTATTATTTCACTAATGATCTAAGGAAAGCACTGAAGCCTTTTTTTTTTCCTAATGCATTTTAATTCACCACATTCACCATACTGAATGACTTATTACTCTTCTCGGTATCATACACGCTGTTGGAACAAGGGAAAGCTTGGTAAATAAGATCCACTGGCAGGATTCAGATATCTGATTTTCATGACACCAAGCAAGTGACAAAATGTTTAAAAGGCTTAAAAGTACCGAGTAAATGTTATGGGCACGGAAGGCAGCGCAAGAGAAGCTTTCTTCTTTATCAGAAGCAGAGGGTTCAGATTGCTGTGTTTTGCTTAGCAGGAAAAAACATCTACAATGTACTGAACATATCCAGAAGGTTTTGCACTTGCAGGTCATGAAATGTCATGAACACCTGTCAACCAGTCAGTGCATCCCAAAATAAAAGAGTATTACAGGCAGAGAAGAGTTGTAGGGATGTGTTAGCAGGGCAAATAATTTGAGATTCCTGCTCTGGGGAGCTGGAGGTCAGAAGTAACCAAACTCGGGATCACTGGTCAATCTGACTTAAAGGAAAATTGCTTCCCAAATTCATGGTTGCAGCTGTTACTCCCTAAGCTCGAATGAACTTACCACTGAATCATCCAATTACAGGGATTTTTTGTAAGTGCCTTTGCGTTGGAGTTGACTCCTAGAGACTGCCTAAACAAATCCCTGACGTTTTCATGGCAAGATTTCAGACATGCTTCTTTTCTAGGGCTGAGCGAGCATGATTGGCCCAAAGTCACCCAGCCAGGGATGAAATCCATCAGGTTCTGACAGGTTCTGGAGAACTGGTAGCAAAGTTTTTGAGTAGTTTGGAGAACCGGCAAATGCTACCTCTGGCTGGCCCCAGAGTGGGGAGGGAATGGGGATTTTGCAATGTCTTTCTCCTGTCATGCCCACCAAGCCACGCCCACCAAGCCACACCATGCCCACCAAGCCACTCCCACAGAACCGGTAGTAAAAAAATTGTATTTCACCACTGCACCTAGCCATTTTCCATGCCTAAGGGCAGACTATAACTACAATCTCCCAGTTTCTAGTCTGGTGCTTTCACAACTACACCAAACTGCCCCCCTCTAATAGGAATGTTTCAGTCATTCTTCAGGATTCCAATCTATCTATATATAGCCAGCAACAAAGCCAGCACTCCCCACCTCCCCACCAGTATTTATAGAGAGACGGCAGCTCCGATCACGCTTTGCTCGCACAAGCATGAAGCCGAAAACTTGAGCCTGAAGATGACGAGTGGGACCTCGTCGAAACATCGCCAAGATACTCTCAATCTTATACGGGAAAAGACCCGAATACGCCAAGACTTGCATACCTATACCTGTGAAAACCTACAAAAACATATATCTGTTATCTTATACATGCTTGAAAAAATAAGTAATAAATAAATAAATGTGGACAGTAGGACAGGGATGATAGGTACGATGGTGTGCTTATGCACGCTGAAGTCGTATTTTCTGCAATCGAGTTTGGAGCGGTTTATCTTGAGTTTGTATCTATTGTTTATCCCGTGTATTATTGCGGTTGAAGCTGAAGTAGTCATTGACAGGTAGGCCGTTGTAGCAGACAATTATGTATAGGTCAGACCGTAGGCAGCATAATTCTAGTTTGTCCATCCCAACATTTCAACCCTGGAGGCATAAGATATTCTGTTGTGAGCAGAGGAGTGGAGTACTCTTCTCATGAAATACCTCTGGACTCGCCCGATATACAATGTGGATTCCAGGCAGATGAGCTGTATCAAGAATTGGTCTGGCAAAGATTTTATATGCCCTAGTTTGCAGTACAATGTTACCGGAGAAGAAGCTTCGCAAAATTAGGTTAACAACTCTTAATGCCTTTTTGGAAATGCTATTATAGTGAGCTCTGGGGCTTAGATTGTTTGAAATGCGTATTCCTAGGTCCTTGACAGACTGAGCGTCACCTACAAGGTCATATCTGCCCAGCTTGTATTTGGTGTTCTGTTTTTTGTGGCCAATGTGTAAGACAGAGCATTTGTTGGTTGAGATTTGAAGTTGTCAATTGTTCGAACATTCAGACACATAGTCAAGGTCGTTTTGTAGGGCAGCAGTATTGTCAGTGGTGTTGAATAATTTTAAGTCATCAGCAGTTGCTTATAATATGATCACAAAGGTCATTTATGTAAAGCAGAAAGAGTATGGGTCCTAAAACACTGTCTTGGGGGACTCCGCTAACTGGTGCAGGGTTTGATAGTGTGTTCCCTATTTTGACTACTTGTTGTCTGTTTGACAGGAATGCAGCTATCCACTTGTGCAGGGGTCTGGAAATGTCGTAAGAGCTTAGTTTTAGAAGTAGTTTGTCATGTACCACTGAATCAAAGGCTTTACAGAAGTCTATGTAAATTACCTTTTACATATTATTTATTGTCTTTACCCTGGTTGAATTGTGTGGTCCAAATGTTTCTGCAGTGTAGGAGTTGCAAATTATAGGACAATTTTTTATGAAACCAAACTGCTTGTTAAAGAGTAGGTTGTTTGTCTCTAAATGGAGGATAATAGATTGGTTGATAATTGATTCCATGACTTTATAGGTGACGCAACACAGTGAGATTGGTTTCTAATTTTCTACTAGACTAGGGTCTCCCTTTTTAAAAATAGGCAGAGTTCAAGTAATCTAATTCAAATTTCACTCTCCATAGATGACACCCGAAATGCCTACCCCAGCCTTGACCTGACATACATACATATTGAAAAGAAATGTTCGGAAGTTTAAAAAGGATACACACAACTTTGCAGTCTGGAACAATCTAACAAAGCTAACATTTTAATTTCGTTTAAGATAGTTCTGTAATGTATACATATACTTTTCACCTTAATTCAGATAAAGTTATTATAATACATCAAATGCAATGGTAACATATACAAATGTTTTTGGAAAAGGCTAAGTTAGTCTGTTGTAACAAAAAAAATAAATCCTTATGATAATTTAAGAATTACTAGAGCCCATTTCATCAGAAGCAGCTACGTGTATGTGTGAAATAATTGCATGTACATTCACGTCCATGTTCTACTTAAACGTAACCATGAAAAAGTATGTAAACCTGACTATAATTATAAAATTTATAATTCTTCAGCCATATTCAGCTTTCAAAAAAACAAAGCTAAACCCAAATCATAGTATACTTAGTTTAATTGGCACAATATTTTATTGCTCTTTGCTTATTGGCAATATGAAAGTCTAACTTCTTAAGGAAAATTTAATTTTCGGCATTAAGGTGTTCCTGCCCATATTTACCTGGATATCTATATTCTGGGTATCCATCATCTCTTCTCTTTGACTTCCTAAGCTAATGTTTTCGTCTCCTGAATGAGGAAATGAGAGTAAGAGAAAATAAAGCGTAAAATATATTATAAAGTAAGCAGTTTTCTTATAGTATGAACTGATTTTTATATTCAATTCTATACATTTTTTAAACTTTCGGCAGGGGGAATGAGTTCTGAAATGTGGATTCCTAATAAGTCTATTCAGAATGAAATACCTTTGAGTTCAACAGCACTTTCTTCTATGTAGAGATGTCTAATAACCTATACTCAATTTTTTATAATTATCCATTTTAGTTTTCAAAACTTCAGAGACAACATTTTTATAAATTTGTGATAATTGCAATTTTTTTTTATACATTCATGATGATTGCAAATTTCTTAATATTATCTGTTCATTAATCAAAACCTAGAATAAGGGAATAAAGAGCCAAGTACAGCTACTTGGCTACAAAAAGATCTCTAAGATGGATCATTCTATGCCAACATGCGTGATCAATTAAAGAGCTAGTAACTACATTTGAGGGAGGATATCTCTTCTGATACCTGAAAGCTGTACACATATAAAATAGTGGGTGAGTGGATTTAAGAGATCACAGGTGGTGAATAATATTAAAGCTTTTTGCTGCGATCCAGTGGTCACTAAGCATATAGGATGTTTTTGTCCACAACCTACATTTATCTGCTGCTCCACCTCCACCCATCAGCTTAGCCCAGTCAAATGTCTTATTTCATCTATAGAGACATGCCAGACATGCAGTTGTTCATGACTGTTTTTTAAGGCTGTAGGTCTGATTGGGACTTTATTTCTGTGGGCCCAAGATAGACATCACACCTGCATAGAATATATTTATACCTACAGGGAGAATGGCTATTCTTGGAAATATGTATCACATTCTTAGATAGAGTTATGACCGAAAGGCATGCAAACTGGGATTTATCTGATATAGAGTTCCAGTATATTCCACTGAAGCAGGAATCTTCAGAAACATACAAGGAATATGAGACCAGCAGTTGATTTTTAAATCACCTATGCTTAATAAACAAATTAACTTTTAAGAAACTTAAAAATTAGCTACTATTAAAAATTTCACTTAAACTAACACAATTTATTTTGTAAAATTTATGTTTTTCCAAAGTTAAAATAGCTAGTATTTACTTTTCATACACTGTTTCCTCTATGGAAATCATTACTAATACATTTTAAAGAGTATTATCATCCTGCGAGGAAATATGTATTTTTTAGCAATAAGTTAAATTTTGCAAAATATTTTGATTTCACCTGTAATTTCACTTGAAATGCCTGGTGGTTTAAGAATATCATCTGGATGTGGTTTGCAAAGTCCATGGAAAAGTCTCAAGTCAAAGCAGTCATGAAGTAGCTGTACATTCACTTCAGAACATATACTCATGAACCCCACTGCTATGCCATTATCCTGAAACATCCATTAAAATGCGTTAAGTTTTCCCCCAAAAAAAGATATGGATTCTTATACGATAAGAAAAGATACGATTTAACTTTCTGTACTAATATGGCTCCTTGCTTACAATATAGCAAGAGGACCTCTGACACATAACTATGAAATAAAAGTAAGAGGCATAAAGCAGTGCACTGTTTACTTTGTGTTATCAGTGATGAATTTTCAAGCTTCAATACGGTAGTAATAGCACTTAGACTTATATACCACTTCATAGTGCTTTACAGCTCTCTCTAAGTGGCTTACCTTAGTAGTCAGCAAATTGTCCCCAAGGGTTCCCCTTTTACCGACTGATTTCATCAGTCTTCCTTGTTTTGAATGGTGCATTAGCAAGTTTACTCAGGTAGGAATATTAAGTTTACTGAGATGTAATGTACTTATTTGAGTATTTATTTTAAAAAAATTTAAAGCAAAAGCTCAGATCACTGAAGATTACCAGTTTGCCACTAATTTTTCGTAGCACATTCTGGATGAGGAAGGAATCCAGAAAGTTGCAAAAACTGACACAGCTAGGCTACATGCAACCAGTGAGCTTCCCATTTCTGCCAAAAATAAGATGATGGTTGATAATGATGCATGAATCGCTAGGATGACAACACAGAACTAAGGCTAAATAATAGACAAATACCTTGCAGAACAATTCAGTGTTATTAGGCACATAGGGTACTTAGAGAAGATGGGGAATAGGGACCAATGGGATAACCATCGTACAGGTTTATGCACAAGCCTACTCAAAAAGAGTGGTTAAAATTCTATCAGTTAATTAATTAATAAACCAATGGTGTTTGAAAAGACTTTTAAAAAGTATTTTTCTTGAAGATACAAATTATTAAATTAACATTTTAAATAAAGCCATAGGTTTTTCACGTTTTAAATGAAAGAATAGGGATGCTCATCCCATCCTATTGTAGAGGACAATATTTCTATGTGTGTTCTGTAAAATCAAGGCTTGTAAATACAGTGTAGTTCAATTAAACTCCCAAGCCTTTTGTACATATGATATAATCAATCATATGGTATATCCATTAAAAATAATTCTCACTATTAAGAGAGTAATAAAACACTGAGCATTTCAACATAAAAAGAGATGACAGGCCAGGACAACTCTCATCTGAGAAGCACTACAATAAGAATATTGTTTATCTGCGATACAATATTATTATGTATTATATATTAATTATATTAATTATATATTAATACATACAACACATTTCTGAGGAAATGTACATATTTTTATTATAACAACTATCCTCTAATAAAATATCATAGCCCAACAATCAAAACAGACTTGATGCTTAATTATATGAAGACATATGAAGAAACATATGACGAACGGTTGCAGGAACTGGGTATGCCTAGTTTAATGACAAGAAGGACTAGGAGAGACATGATAGCAGTGTTCCAATATCCCAGGGGCTGCCACAAAGAAAAGGGAGTCAAACTATTTTCCAAAGCACCTGAGGGTAGGACAAGAAGCAATAGGTGGAAACTAATTAAGGAGAGAAGCAACTTAGAACTAAGGAGAAATTTCCTGACAGATAGAACAATTAATCAGTGGAACAACTTGTGAATGCTCCAACACTGGAAGTTTTAAAGAAGATGTTAGATAACCATTCATCTAAAGCAGTGGTGAAATTAAAAAAATGTCTCTTCTCTACCAGTTCTATGGGTGTGGCTTATTTTGTGAGCGTGGCTTGAGGTCAGGTGACCGGGTGGGCATGCTTTTACACTTTATACACACACAACACAAAAAACGTTTACACTTTATACACACAACACAAAACAGTTACTTACCCAATTGAAGCAAGCAGGCAGAATCAGTTGCCCCTTTGTGAGCAACTGATTGTGCCTGATTTTTTTTTTATAGTTTTAAAAAAGTTGAAGCAAGCCATGCGTTTCAACCAGTGGCACGGGATTCAGTCCTAAGAGCAAGCTAAGCAAGCTGGAGAAGTGTGTGTGTGTGTGTGGGGGGGATATGCAGAAGAAGAAAAAACCCGGGGGGAAAAACAAAACAATTCCCCCCCCCCAAAACAAATGTCCACAAAAAAGATGGTGCCGTCCACGGACCAGAACTGGTTCTATGACGTCACCAGTGGCTTACTACCTACTCTATAGAACCAGTCCGAACCGGTAGGATTTCACCCCAGATTTGAAGTGGTGTAGGGTTTCCTGCCTAGCAGGGGGTTGGACTAGAATACCTCCAAGGTCCCTTCCAACTCAGTTATTCTATTCTATTCTATATGTAGTATCTGACTTACATCTGTCTCCAATCAGTATGATAAAGATATTTCAAGTGCAACTGCATAGGATTGGGGTCCGAAAAGCCAATTGAATCCTTATTTTGCCAAACTCCATCCAGAATTAATTAGGTTGTTTCATCTTTGCTCTCACAATTACTAAGATATGGTTCTGGATCTTGACATACTCAACCTTTGCCTTTGATACAGCAGCAAATGGCCTAACATTAAGGATAGTGGCATTTTTTAAAACCAAAACCTAGCATTCTCATGCTAGCATCTCTAGCTGTAGTATCCCTAGCCAATAGCTGAACATATGTCTTACCTCACAAACTACAGCAAGATTATTTTCATCTTGAGCTTCTATCAGTTCAGCTAGGAAATAGTCTCCATAGGTTTGCCTTAGAGTATCATTATGCCGTGAAAAAATTGGGGTGAGATCATCATGGTCTTCTACCCTACAAATGAGATTATCCTTTTAAGAATAACAAAAATAATTCAGAATTGTATTTTTGTTTTAAATAATGTAAGTATAATGGATAAACAAAAGGCATCACTAAACATCATAATTGGACATTTTGCAAGATAGCATAAAATCTTATGCAGAGATGCTAGTTTCCTAAATTATGATAGATGGTCTTAGCAGATGCAAATTACTTAATCCATTTTAATATAAAGATCTAACAAAATAATATGTAAATTAATATAAGAGACAAGAAAAATGTCTTTCTTCAGCCATTGCTATATAGTACAATCTCAGCTACCAGTATTTGGATTTATATCATAGTACAACAGAGTTCTGATTTAACAGCAAACATGTAGCACCAAATCAAAGTCTTTCATTCAGATTACCCATCAACACAACTATACTTGGTTTATTAACCAATCCACTGGTAGAATTAATAGTAAAAATAACTGCAAATCCCTTTTTAAGCCTATGATTAAAATTAATCATATGGTTTTATATTGAAGGCTACTGGACTAAATCTTATAAAGGCTATTAAAACAATTTTACAAATGCAAATATAATCTGGTACCTGAAATGGTTACCGATTATTATCTAAACATAAGCTGTGCTAATTGTCAACACACACCAAGATAGATTAAACACAACATATTTTTAAACAAGCTTTGGGTGGATGGAGTCTCATTTGAACTAGCAACTTAAAATATATCTTTACTTGATTGAGCTACATTTATAATAAGTTTGCCCTTTCAATTATGAAGAATATATTGCATATAAAAGAAATAAATGCCTTATTTTAAGATTCAACAACACAGAAGAAAAATTTATGGAATGAAATATGATATGTTGTGCCTATCTGGAACAACCAGATCTGAGATAAAATAAAAATACAGATGTAACTGAATACCCCAGAAGTCATTTGGCATTATTATAACAATTTGATTAGGGAAAAAGTGGGGAGTTTCTAAACACATAAGTCATAAAGCAAAGAGAAAGCATTAGAAATCTAGGGGATTTTTAAAATTGCACTGATACAGTATTCTTCTGGCTTAAGTCCTATACATAATTGTGCAGTATAATGAAACATGATTGCAGGAGACATGCCCAATTATTTAAGGATAGATTTATATTGACTTTTCTTGTTTTCAAGAATATGATCAGTGGGAAAAGTGTTTCTTAGAGTACCCTTAGAGTAGTGAAAGAAATAGTTCTGCACTGTTTCAGTTAAATACATAAGTTTAAAGAAGAATGAGAAATAGAAAGGAAGAGAGACTACATGAAATGAAAAAAGGAATATACAAAGGAAGGAAATAGTTTTCTAAGAAGACTCCCAGCCTGGCCAAGTCAAGGATCAAGGCCAAGTCAAGATGGTAGACTTTAGGAGAAACCCTCCCATGCTTCCACCTCTTACAATACTAGACAACACGGTATCAACAGTAGAGGCTTTCACATTTCTAGGTTCTATCATATCTCAAGACCTAAACATAAAAAGGTGTGGACACCTAACGTAAAAAAAATCATCAAAAAAGCACAACAAAGAATGTTCTTCTGTGCCAACTCAGGAAGCTCAAACTGCCCAAGAAGCTGCTGATACAGTTCTACAGAGGAATTATTGAGTCTGTC
>JANHFT010008721.1:176384-190977 GCA_032467955.1 Pseudoxenodon macrops
ATGGGAGCATCGAGTTGCTCCCACAATTACCCGCGCGGCCGCATTCTGAACCAGTTGGAGCCTCCGGGTGCTCCTCACAATTATATGGCAAATCAACATAAAGCATACACATCTTGTGCAACAGAACATACCAGTATATATAGGTCAGATATTTTTGGTAGCCCCAGTATATTAAGATGTTGTAATGATTCCTCAGAAATTTGCAAGGCATTCTAATTGTCTTTTTTCTTCTTCTTTTTTTTTACAAATGGGAGATATATAATCCAGCATTTTCAGTAAGTTATTATGTAAGTGCTAGATTGTCACACTTAAAAAAGCTTTAATGTCATTGTTCTGACATGCATTTAAATATTAAATTGTTCATATTGTCTAGTTAGGAGAATTTCTCTTCCAAATGCAGAAAGTTGTTTTCTCTTTTTACGTAGAAAAGAAGGCATCACTTTTTTTTTAAAGAAAGTGATTCAAAACCATGTCCATGTTTATCTCTTACTATTATCTCTTATTTGAAACTTTTCTCCTGTCACTGAATGCTGTTTAATCTCTGTGATTCTTTGCTTCCTGAAGAAGTCATAATTTCACACTTCAGAAGTTGTTTTTGACAATTATTGTGATACATTCAGTTTCAAACATTAACAGTTCAATCTTTTTGTTAACAAATGGAATGAGACATTGAGTAAGGGATATTTATTTTTATTTTGTGATCAGATTTTTTAATCCCTTTAAGTAAGGCGATAAACATTCATAATACTCCTTCCTTCTCCTATTTTCCCCATAACAAAACCTTGTGAGGTGGGTATGTGCTATTGATTTTAAGAAATTTGTTTGTATTCATTTAAGGAATGAGAACATTTTTTAAATACTGCACAGCTGACATTCATACAGTCTCACACCAAGAACTTTAGCCTTGAACAATTTAATTGCTGCAGGGATAATGCTGTTCTCCCATATCTTTACACTGCAGTTGGTATCGCCTATGCCCAGGTGTGTGCGGGACCTTGCTAGTTATGAATGGACAGATAGAATTTCACTTACATGTAGTTTGGGAAGTTAAAGAAAATGTTTTAAAAACAGATGACATACACAAATGTAAAGCTGAAAGAGTGTTTATTTTTTGTCATCTTGGTAAATCTGCTGAATGTACAGATTAATGCAAATTCTTAGCTCTGATATTTTTAAGTGGAAAAGTACAATTTCTATCAAAATCCTTACTGAAAGCAAAATTTACAATTTTAATAGTGTTTGATGTGCTTGCTTCTGAATTTTGGCAAAACCTTTAATTGATCAACTCATTTTCCTGCTGTCTTTAATACAACAGATGTCTAAGCAGTATTTCTACAGCTATACTGTTAAAAATAAAAAATGATTAGTTCACAAAATTCTTCGTTTTAGAAGAAGTCTTATACGTCAGACCAGATATTGTTTCACAATATTATGTTTGATATAGTGACAGACTGTCCTCCTGGAAACCAAATCACAATTCTGCAAATATGTATTGAACTACTCGGGAGAAAAAGAAAATAAATAAAGACCAACAAAATGTACTGATTCTCAACATTTCCCTACTATATGCCTGGAAGTTGAGTCATGGCAAATGGGCTTCTTTTTTTTGTTTGTTTGCTTTAAATGTTTCATTGCTTATCCAAGTAGTTTCTTCAATTTTCTTCCTCCCTAATATATGTGATTCTTAAACCAAACCTACTCTTTTTACCAAACCTAATTGATATATCCATCTTTTCAAAAAACATGACTGTCGGACATAACCATCTTCTTATAACGGAAGTCTGAATAACCAATTTTGAAAATAAGCTGCTTACAAAATCATTTTTAAAAATATGGTTTGACATTTTAGAAAGCTAGATATTATTACATAATTAAATTAAAAAAACCATCACTTACTCTAAAACCAGCAAGAGATTTATTTTCTATTTTGTTAAAATCACATGCATAATTATAGAATATTTTATCATTAAAAAAATACTTTACAAACATGACAGTTTACCTGCAACTGCTATAACATTTCTTGAAATATATATAAAAAGTTGCTTTCAATAAAATAATAAAGCAACTATTTTAAAAAAAAGGCTGTTATTCATATTTTACTGATGCTCTGCATCGGATAATAATGCATTTATACACTGATTAAATGGTCAACCTAACAGTTAGTTTAAAAGAAGTTGGATCCACTTCATATGCAATTGAAAATAATGCATAAAATAAAGATATGAGTAAAACCCACTACAGATCTGCAAAGGATGGCACTGCAGGGCATCTGAGAAGCCGCTGTGCTATTGGTGGATGTTATGTTTTGCTTTCAAAGAGCCCGTAAAGCTAGATCACAGCATTTTTTTGTAGATTATGTATAATCACCGATGGTAATTCATAATTCATACTTTTACTGATCAGTAGGGTTTAGAGAATATGGATCATTTAATTTCAACTCCCAGTCAGTTTATATAACAATTAAAATAATTAGCTTTATGTATTTTGGTTACTGTTGTCATTCTGGAATATTGCCCCATAAGGATCACTGTTGATGCGTTTATACACAAAATGGAAGACCTGAGGCTGTGGCCGACTGTGCAGTTCAGCTTTGATTTTTTGGGGACAGGTATCTTCTGTCAGTTGCTGCCAAGTGTCATCAATAAAAAGAAACAGGCTAAAGTTCTCAGGATTATCCACTTTAAACTTCTCAGCACAGAGCTGACACACATCTTCTGTAGTAATATATGGCCTCACTAGCAATGTTTTTCCTGTGCAGCCACTGTTGATTTCCTGGAATGCAACTCGTAGGTAGTTCTGGGGAAGAGGGAAATACATGGATAAACTTAAAATGTACAATCGATAGCAAAGCATTCAATGCTGCATTTTGCACCACTACAAATAAAGGAATCATCATCATCATCATCATCATCACCTTCATCATCATCAAAATAGGAAGCTATTATACAGAGTGGTGTTGCATAATATTAATATGCAAATGAATGGGTATTGCAAACACTCTGAGGGAACATATGATGGGTTCAAAGAAAAAAGGAAGGAAGCAGTTGATAAAGAACGGAGGAAAGAAATGCAAAGTATGCATGCTGGAGTACAATTTGTCCTTGTAATAAAGGTAATCTTCACTTAACAGCCCTAACTGGGACTGAAATGTCCATCAGTGAGCAATGTGGTCAATAAGAGAAATATCACATGATCTCACTACTTAGTAATGGCAGGTTTGGTAGTCCTAGTTGGTCATTAGGCCAAGACTTAGGAAAAGACCACACACATCTCTTGTATGTTTTTTGAGCAAAATCTTTCTCCCCATTTTTAATTCTGAATGCAACTGATACATTGCATTTGACTTTTTAAAGCAAGGGTTGCTTAACTAACATCAGCCAGGTGAAACATCTGTACGGTACATTTTTCTTGTACAAAACAGAAAAATCACTTTCTAGAAAACATAAACGATACCTGAAAATCATCAACAGATGGGATTGTTCTGTTTGTTGTTCTCCGCTTATGCCACTGCCTGAGAGTATTTCTGGCCTCTGAACACAACAGTCTGGCTGCTTGCTCTTCTTGGAAATTCTTAATTAAGGACAGCGCTCCATATGCACTTGTCAAATAGTAGCCTCCTGTGAAAATTACAAGGAGAGAAATAATTACGGTATTAATGAGTTGGTTACATGTAGAGGAATAAATCAAAACCATATCCATAATTTCCATGAAATATTAATTGGAAGAAACTCAAATAAAATAGTTTGGCAGTTATTTGGAAAAATTGTCAGAGTCCTTAGATTTCTCAGAAACTTGTTAGGGATTCTTAGTGAGGAGGTCAAGTCTTTAATGGCTATTTAACTATCATGTTTTTCATTATAGCACAGCAGTGTAAAAAAGAATAGTATATTATTCATTTAGACTCTAGTGAGGTTCAAGAGATCTGGTTGAAATGTCATGAATAATGAAGATACATGTTTATATCTTGAGAATATTCTACAAAGGAGAGAAGTTCTGCAGTAGAAATGCTTATACAGAAAAAGATCTAGCCAATGGCGAATTACAACTTTTCTGTTCCTTTAGTTTCTATCTTCATCTATTGTTAGCCGTGCACAAATATAGCAGGTAAATCAGAAGGTTTACATTATCACCTAAAAGCAGGGATGAGTAAATTGAGAATCTATGAACCACATAGTCTCTGGCAAAGTGTGGTAGGACCTTGTTTTTCACTTGATCAGTTTGGATTTCACTAGGAGTAAAACCAGATTGATCTAGTGATTAAAATGCTGGACTAGGAATGATGGAACTTGAGCTCTAAGTCTCACCTTCAGCATGAAAGGTAAACTGGGTAACTTTGGGACAGTCACTCCTTCTAAGCTCTAGGAAGAAGGCAATGGCACTTCTCAAACTGCTGTCTGGAAAACTGAATGGATTTGTCTAAAGCAGTAGCATTTTTAAAAAACTGATTCAAAACAAAAAAGAAGGAGGGAGAAGTAAAGGAGATGATTCAGATCTTTTCTTTCTAATAAAAAAGGGTTAAAAATAACTACAAACCAATTGCCCATGGGAACAAAACATAGCAATCTGGGGGGGGGAGAGGATGTATGTGTGCAAAGTTAATATATCCATGTGCATATATGTGCTATCGTATGCAATCACACTTACATTTGTGTACAGCTGCAGGTGGGGAATATCCTCAGGAATTATCAAGAGACTGGAGTTTTGGGACATTTCCCTCAGCCCCTCTAAGCTGGTGCTCTTTCACTAGAAAGGGAATTATGTCCGCCTCTACTCAACCACCAAGGTTTTGGGAAAGAGAAAGCCTGATGTTCTTTGGTGGCCTAGCAAATATCAGCATCCCAGCTTCTTGGCAAGGAGCTGAGTTGAAGTTGTTTTTGTTTTCTCTTGGAAAGGGAAGTTTCTTTCCAGATTTAACTGCTTTGGCATTCTTTTGTTTTCATCTGTCTTGGGACTGGAGGGAAAGAGTCTCTGGAATGTTTTTATCTGTTCCAGACTCATGCTGGATCAAATAATAGTTCTTTAGAATGGAAGACATACTCTAGGCCCTATTTAAAATGCAAATATCTTCTGAAAATGCTTGCAATAATTTCAAATGCTACTTACTCCCAATAGAAGAGTCAACAGATATTTATAGGGAATAGACACATTTATATCTTTTTCTCCACAGGTTATGCACATGCTAAGACAAATACTGTTTTGGCTACATTAATACAGACTGGAGAGAGCCACTACTCATGTTTCTTTCTCACAACATGCCTTTTCTGACAAAATAATTGACCTATATATCTAAAGGATAATATATAAAAATCTGAAAATGCAATAAAAGAAGAACCTAATTGCCTCACTATTGCATGACACTAATGCAATGCACTGATTCAACGATTCAGCTATGAATGAGATCATCCTAAATTAGAAACCTCTTTTTGCCATTTCTCTCAGCCCTCCTTTTCCCTTTAAAGCAGCTGTATTTTTTCCTGAGATCAGGGAACTCCAAATCAAGTATTAAATCAATAGAATCTGTAAGTAGGCTGTGAGAAAATCTCTGCACAGGGCCAGTTGTGCTAATATGCAAAAATCCACTCAAAGAATACAATAATGCCTGTGCAGGATTGCAAGAACATGAATGCAGCACATTATTAGGGAGGCATAATTTAGGACATTTGTGTGTTTTGCCTGGAGTCCACATGCATTGGGGAGGGTAATAAGAATCTCTGCATGGGATATGAAAAATTGGCTCAGATTACTTGGGATTACCTCTCCCAAGGATATCTGCTCATCCCACTAGATTAGATCATAGATCCGTGATGGTGGCATGTGGAGCCATATCTGAGGGCACACGAGGCGTTGCCCTATGTCAGCTGATTGTCGCCCTTCCAGAGGGCGGGGGGAGGATGTTTTCGCCCACCCCAGGCTTCAGGAAGGCCTCCGGAGCCTATGGATGATGAAAAACGGGCCTACTGGAAGTTCGGAAACAAGTTCGGAGGGCATTGCATTATGGGTGTGGGCACATGTGCACGTGACCCCCCCTGCTCCCCCTGCTTTGGGTACGCGATGACAAAAAGGTTAGCCATCACTGTCACAGATAGCAATATATATTAGCTCTATGTTCAAATATCAATGTCTATACCATCTAACTATGGTAACGGCTGGCAGCCAGACTACTCTGTATACTTTCCTAGCTCTCAAAATGAAAATACAAATCTGAAGTAATCCACTTCTATAATGCAGAAGGATAATTTTTAATTGACACTCAAAACATAAATACGAAAAACCATTTTCAATATTAGCGGAACACAGTGAGAGAGACTTTCAGAAACGCAACTGGATATAACAAGAGATATAGCTTGTTTGTTTTGTTGTGAGGAAAGTCACATTGAATCAGAGTTTTTGTTCAAGCAATATGTGTTAACATACTGTAGCCATTATAATCTAAATTAATAGCCTAACAGATTTTCCAGTTTCCAAGTGTACACATACAGACACATAAACACACACTTCATTGATTAAAAAATGCCCTCCTTTTACCTCTCATAGCAACTTGGAAAATACTTTTAATTTCATTTGGTTTGGTTATCTCTTTGTTTTGTTTTGTAGGACTTGTTTGATAAGCAGTTGGTAACAAGTTAGAAGCCTTGGCATACTTTTCAAGCTTCTCTATTCAGCCATACTATCAGTAATCACATTCCTGGGAGAAAAGTCATCATCCTTAAAGTTTCAAGGACATTACCTTCTCCATGCAGCAAGGATGGGTCCAGCAGTTCCATCATGTATTCAATTTCAGCATCTAACTCCAGCATGTCACACTGAGCCACAACAAAGGTCAGCACTGGCAAAAAGTCATCAGCCCCATACATTCTCCCTAGAGGCAGAATAGCAGAATTAATTGCCAGATCTTTTTGCTGTTCTCCATTTATAAAAGCTGTGCTCTCCACTTTCATTTTTATCCATGACAAACATCAGATACCTATAATACTGTCACTGAATATAGCATGAGGTTTATAAGAATTCATGGAGCTTTTGGATGCAGCCTTAACTTTGCTTATAGAGTAGGAATTTATTCTGGTATCATTTAGATGCTCTCAATAGCTGTGTCTCAACAGAGTCCATTAAAGAATGGAAGCAGGATGCAATACAGAACCAATACACTAAGAACAAATAGCTCAAAAATTTAAGCAAATTATCTCTTGTTCACATATTGAAACATATGAATCATGAATCAAGCCACTAGTGTAATAGTTAATACAAATTTGACAACCTGATATTGTAAGGCTCCTGATTAGCTTCATAACCTTCTATTAACTACTGTAATTTCAGCAGTTGGCTCATCCTACCTCTTCGCATTATTGGAGATGTACGAAAATAGATTTCAAAACCACAAATTCATGATTTTAATGCTTTATTTTTGCTGATAGGAACAGCACTTTTTATTTAGGAATTTTTGACTGGTAAAAGAGGAATAGTATCTCTGGAAACCTTTGATTAAAAAACCCACATTTTTTATATAAAATAATCTCATCCATCCATGTTAGTAAATGTCCTCAAAGGTTTTCAAATAATTGAATTCCACAACATAATTCTTGCATTATCAGGACTGGAAGATTATTGTTGAGCAAAGTGGGTCAGTTTGGGACTCATCTGCTAAGATAGAGATCTTATATCACATATGGAGATGCCAGAGAAGCTATTATCTAAGCTTTTATTAATTATCCAGTATAAAAATACCTGACTTTTGCATCAAGCACTTTGGAACAGTCTTCAATATAGAGTAACACAACAGCAGCAATTACAATTGTGTTTATTGAATGAATGCCTTTTCCAGCAGTGAATATGGAGGTGGGAGTATAACTGTAATTTCCAAAGAAGCATGGAATATTCCAGATGTTTATTTTGTTATTTTGACTCTCAAAAAATTATTCTGATGCAACAATGTGAGTTGGCACCAATATAAAGAGCCTTTCTCATACAACCTTTTAAATTCAGACCAATAAGTATCTTTATAATTACCTCTATAAAGTGTTCACAAAAGGAAATCTGAAATATGTTTAATCACAACTAAAATTCTTATTTCCCCCCAACACATTCAACATATCTAGCCCAATTGATACAGACTAGGAAAAATATATGTCATCTTACCTCATCTGGAGCCAATATTTAGACAGTCTAAGATACTATAGCAGTGTAAGATATTACAATACATAAGAAATAAAGGGGAAAAATATTTTTTTGGCAGATGAAATCATTTTACAGAAACATGTCTGAATAGCTTAAAACTCTTTGGCCAAATTTAAAATTTACCTGAATTATTTTCCATTACAGTGTAAATCAGTTTGCACACTCTTAGTAGCAACATAACTTTTTTTTCAGGAGAGTACATTTTCTGCATTGCCATGAATTTGACTTTAATCTTTTCAACATCTACGAAATCTGGTGTCGGGACAAAAACACCCAGCTCCTGAGGATTTCGCTGCCGGACAAGTTGAAGATTCTCTTTCAACTGCTTCCATGAGCCATCAACTGTATGGAATTCTTTCAACATCATCTCAACATGGTCCTTGAGGGGTTTCAAGATGCATTTATGCATGGCCTTCTCCAATACCACATCTAAAAAAAGACAAACAATCTATAAGAACGTTACCTGGGAAAGAAGCCGATTTTTGTTTCCCCATAAAAAGAAAAACAAATGTAATTTTTTCATCCAGGAAAATTATTTCATTAAATTTGTTTTAAAAACACTTTTCCAGCTGCTTTCCAACAAGAAAAAAATGGCCATTGGCACCTTTATTTATGTTAATTAGGAAAGACAAAACTGTAAAATAAAAATCTGTTCATTAGAAATCTGTCATAAAAGAAACAGATTTTCCTGAATCCCAGAACTATAGAAGTTTAATGAATCTAAATATTTTCCTACAACTTGGAGATGATTTAGAATGAAACTCTCAAAAGAGAAACCATACTCCTGCCTTATGTACCATTTTCGGTTTTCAAGAGAAAACAAAACTACTTCTATTTGGAAGAAAAAAAATTCCTGGCTGACTTAGTAATATATAAAGATTTAAATCATCAGCTAAATACATAATTATTGGGAAACTTCTGTATCTGAAGCATGATATTAAAGCTCTATAAGTACAACAATCCAGACTTAATATATTTTGTCAACCTTGCCTTGCAAGCTTTTGAGAAATTCTTAATTACTTTACCATAAAATTATGTGGTTTCTTAAGATTATTTGTGTACCCTACCTTTGTTTTATCTTCAAATGTGATCAGCACTTCCTCCATCCCTTCATCTAACTTATTAATAAAAATGCTGATGAGTACAGATCCCAAGAATGAACCTTCTGACAACTCACTCAATACCAGATTTAATGAGGAATCATTACTCAACATTTTCTGAAAATTACCTTTAAACCAAGTAATCATCCACTTAATTGTCAGGCCATTCAGGCCACATTTAACTACCTTGCTAAATCAGAATACTATGGAGTACTTAGTCAAATGCTTTATTGAAAGTAAGAGACCGTATTATATTTGTAGCAGCCTAAAAATATACTAACGTTAGTCTAGCAAGACTTGTCCTTCATGGACTTCACTACTAAATTGTTTTCAAAATGTTTACCGACTAATCTCTTCTTTTTCCTACTTTTTTTCCTTTCTGAAGCTAGGGACATTTAACATCAATTCAAATATCTGGGCTGAATGAGTCCATGTTGGAAACAAGATTTAAACTCTCTCTATATATATTTATACCCTCTCTTGGGCCTTGCCCTAGAGCTTCCTCTTCCTGTGCAAGAAATGTATCCTATTGGCTGTCAGACTCAGGAGGCTATGTGGGGGTCCAGTTAACCTTGTAGGCTGTCTGTGTCCCAGACTTGGTTGACTCTTGTTGGGTGATGATATAATGAAGATGCTTGTGTTCTGAAAGGGTGTTGGGCAATTCCTATTATGGCTTAATGGCTTTGTCCTGGTTTGGATCTTGCGCAAGGGCTAATCCTATCACTCTGGAGCTGAAGGCCTTTTGTCTTGTAGATAAAATGGCCTATGTTATGGGGGTATTAACAAAGGTGGGGGCTGTTTTCCAAGAGCATGTTTCTCCTTTTCCCATGCACAGAAATACAATATTCTGCCTTTTTAATATTTCCTAAAATATTTCATTCTTCTAGGAGGTGTGTGTGCTAACTTTCTACAAGACTTAATTTGGCATTTTTAATCCATATTGTTACACAGTCAGATGTTTAAACTGGATTTTGCATTTTTATTCACCTATTGAGTCCTTTCCAAGGACCTGACATAAGCAGATGTTGACGTTTGATTATGTTAAAGGCATTGTCACAGGATATAAGCTGTTCTGAGTAAAGTAGCCTTTTGTAATTGACTTATGGTGATTATTTTCAGAGTAATGGATAATTATGCATAAAACCACTAGCATATTTTTAAAAAAATAACCATTTCAAAAGCTGCAAGTGGTGGAGGAGAAAAAATAAACATCAATTTAAAATTCATAATAAAATGAACTTGTATTTTAGGGGGTGGATAAGGACATTGGTGATAATGCACGAAACTACAGCTGAGAATATGATACACAAGCTGCAAATCTGGGGGCTGTGTTAGACTGAAAAAAAGCTTGGCCTTTCTCTCTATATTGAAAGACAAAACCAATCAGCAACAAAGTCACTGCCACACACCCACACAAGCATCAACATTTATTTTTTTCCCAAAAAAAGAAAAAAATGGTGTAAACATCTTTTATTTTGACAGACTATTCATCCTTTCCTCCCACACTTTCTATGTACAAGGTTCCCAACCAGTTGGAATCTCTGAATAAACTGCAACACTGTTTTCCAGAGACATTATGTATTGTGTATACAGACAGTCAATATTTGTAACCTTGAATGAATATTTGTATACTCAGCACTAACCAAAAAGGAACACTTTTATCAACTGCCTATAGCTTCACTCCTTCTGAACATTATTTTTCCACAATTCCTGACATGTCATCCCAATGAGGGATTATCTTTTCTGATTCTCCTTTAGCAAGCGGCAATCTGTGTCCTAATCCATTCAGTACAATATGAAGAGCAGTGATGCATATGGCAACAACAATGATGCTTATTAATTCATGAGGGAAATGAGTAGTTTGGAGGAACACCTTTTTTGTAGAATTTTTGGTAATTTTAGAAAAGTTACTTGTGTTTGAAGGCAATCTTGTATTTTATCTTGTATTTTTATGTACACTGAGAGCACATGCACCAAA
This sequence comes from Pseudoxenodon macrops, assembly GCA_032467955.1. Classification (NCBI taxonomy): domain Eukaryota; kingdom Metazoa; phylum Chordata; class Lepidosauria; order Squamata; family Pseudoxenodontidae; genus Pseudoxenodon; species Pseudoxenodon macrops. Next base: position 187,635 of record JANHFT010008721.1, read on the forward strand.
GACAAATTCCTTGTGTGTCCAATCACACTTGGCCAATAAAGAATTCTATTCTATTCTATTTGTTTCTCAATATCATGAGGCAAAAAGAGTACAATAAACTCAAATCGATTTGAACATCTGCAAACAAAAATCAACAGTTTTCCAAAATGCTCAAGAGTTCGGAACCTTCCGGAAAATAAATCCAGATTAACTGTAAAACAGCAACAATCCTTCCCTTTGAGTTAGAGCAACAGATCTAATCCAATACAAAGGTTCTGCAGTTTTCTCTCTCAAGAGAGTTGTAAAACTAAGATACTCCATCTGTTTCTCAGAACTGGCTTCCTTTGGGAATTGGAACACATTTTAATAAAATATGAAATACTGATAAGCCAAGGAGTAAGACTTTTTAAAGTTTTGCAAGAGTTGAAAGAAATTATTTGTTGAAGACACACTGATACTGTTTACACTGCTGTATTTGGAGTATTCTCTCCATTCAATAGAATGCTCTATGGAGGAAGAAGAGAATTGCACTATCCTTGCCTTAAATGGCCCTAGGCTGTCATCTATGATCATGCAGAGTCTATGAAGAATTAGTTTTAAAAAGTGTCTTTCTTGCCCCAGGCAAAGATCACTAACACATCAACTTCTTTGTGAAATTTAAAGTCTAGACGTTCAATGATAACATGCCAAAGACACGCATTTTATTTCAGGAGACCCCAGGTCCTGGTCAGCTACAAAGGACTGGTTTTATAATGACAAGTTTAGCCATTTATTGGCATGGGGCCAGGTCGTTTGGGTGACCTGAATCTGATGGCTTAATCCACAGGAGACCGAACAAACGAGAACAGAAATGCATTCATGTGGAAGGATTAGAATCTGCTCTGCTTCAGTACTTCCCACTGACCTCACTATGGAGCAGGACATCTACTTCTCTAAATTATTGCCCAGTAATAATTTAACAAAATAAGGAAGATAAGTAGATTCTGAAAGAGAAGCGCTAGATCCAAGCTGTCTTTGATGTAGAAGTGTCTAGTTTTGCACAGGAGAAAATGTACATATCCTCAGATGTTCCAGTTGAAATAATGACATGTCTCTATTTTTTTTTGCAGAGTACCCTTAAAAGTGTTTAAAAATGGGGCTGAGCAGATTTTACATTTCTTCTTCTTCTTCTTCTTCTTCTTCTTCTTCTTCTTCTTCTTCTTCTTCTTCTTCTTCTTCTTCTTCTTCTTCTTCTCCTCCTCCTCCTCCTCCTCCTCCTCCTCTTCCTCCTTCTCCTTTTCTAAAGTATTTTGGATTCTTCAAATAATATGTATCATTGTTGTGAATCTTATAAAAGCCTTGCAAAATAACAAAACATTGGCAAGTGGCAATCTAAAAGAACATTAGTTCCCTAAATGCAGTTTGGACATTGGGTTCTCCTCCTTCTCCTTCTCCTCCTTTTCTTAGAAATCTATGGTCTATCATTGTGTATAAAAAAATAGTTGCCTTATGCAGGGAGCAAGAAATTGGAAAGAGGAGGTCTCTAAAAATCTATTCAGTCCAGCATTTTATTCTCAGGGTAAGCTCGCAATCCTCTCTCTCCAATTCAGTGGAGCTTTATCTTGAGGTTATGCTACCTTTGACAGCTACTTCCTGAAAATGGTCATAAATGAGAAATAACAAGTTTATAAAGTGTCAAATCTGGTATGAAATACAATATCAAAATAAGATGTCCACTGAGGAGTGCTTTTGAATAATTTACTAGCAGGATAGTAATCATTACTTGAGAAGCTGGGCAAATGTTTCAATTTCTCCAGCACTTGTGCTGGTCGGTGCAGAGTGAAAGTTGATTCAATAGATTATTGCATTGGTTATTATAATCCCTTGGCACAGACATGGCGGAATAGACTGTCACTGCTTTCCCTGTTCTTGTCAAAGATTCTATCAGCCACAAATTATCTTCCATCTGATTCTCACTGCAGTACCTTGTGACTTCTTATTGCAACAGCCTATAGCTATTACAAAAGTTGTAGCCTTTTCTGCAATAAATTATTTGGCACCAAGGAGATCCACTTTCATTTTGTTGTTTCCTTTATGCTATTTATAGAAAGAAATTAGACAACTTGTGACCCATCGGGTCATCATTTCAGAGATATTTCTTTGCCGAAACAGAGAAATAGAGATGGGGGAAAAAAATCAGTGAGACCAGGAGCAACATCTGATTTTCTGCCAGTTTCCCCATTGATTTTCCTTATAGGAAGTTGGTAGAGACTGTTGGAAATAATAATCACATTGAAATAATAGAAAATAAGCAAACAAACAAATAACAACAACAACAACATCTAGGATGCTGGCAGCAACCCATATCAACCATTAGTGCCAGTCAATGATATTTGTGATACATTTTTAAATGTTCAGTTGACTGAGTTTCATGTTTAATGAATAAAAGAAATAATAATAATAACTCACAAACCAACATTTAAACCCAGAAAAGAGCTATCTAAAGACAAAGACAAAATACAGAAGGAAGACAACAGCAACATAATATATAAAATCAATTGTAACAATTGTAACAAATTTTAGGTGGGATATGTTGGGTGTGTTACTTGAAACCCTGATACAGGAAGGGAATTGAAAGCAAGGATTCATGAACATCAACTAGCAGTTAAACGGCATGACCAAAAATCCCTGATCTCAAACCTTGTTGATAATAAATAATACCAGTTCGATTGGAAAGGAACAAAAATCATTGGCCAGGCCAGCATTCACCACACACGTGAATTTATTGAAGCCTGGTATTCTACCAAAGGAGCAATTAATAAGCATACTGATCTAGATCCAGCATATGAATATGTAAGAAACCCGACCATTCGAGTGACCAATCATCAAGAGAACCAATCAGCTGCTTAGAATTTAAATATAGATTCAAACGAACAACCAATCACATGACCAACTGACCAAACTGGCACACAAGACATTTATAAGCTAAGGAGAATAGGCCAAGGAAATCCTGCTGCTGATGTTACCTAGTCTGGTAATGAAATGTTCACAAATAAATTGAAACAAGCTTCTAGAACAAACCACTGACAAAATAATAACCACATGACTGTAGCTGAACATAGCAGCACAGCAGCACTGAAGGAATCACAGCTTTGATCTAAATTTCAATCCCCCGGGAGTCATGAGTCCCAAATTTTGGATGTATTTTGTAGGTTAGCCCATGTGACCTATTTTGATTCAAAACTATTGCCCTATGCTGCCCCAGTTTAATGTTACAAACAATCAAACACAAATGAGAATTTTTGCTGTATATACCCTGTTTCCCTGAAAATAAGACCTCCCCAGATAATAAGCCCAATCAGGCTTTTGAGCGCATGCACTAAAA
>JANHFT010008721.1:200953-220238 GCA_032467955.1 Pseudoxenodon macrops
ATTATGATATGTAAAATGTTATATATATGGAAATGAGATGTTAAAATTATTGTTATGGAAAATAAAAAATGTTTTCCCAAAAAAAAAAAAAAGTAACTGATCTCAGGTGCCAGAGTTAGGATAAAAGTTGGATGGAAAACTGAGCGAGCTGTAATTAAATAAATAATTCCAAAATAGATTAGGATGCAAACCTTTTTTTTTTTGGCTGAGGACTGAGCTTGCCCTTTTGAAGTTAGGCATTTGTCAGGCTGGGGCAATGTCAAATAGCAAAATACAATTTATATAGCTACTGATTATTCCTATACATTTTTAAAATTTCCTACTTGCATATTAAAAACTATACCTAGAATACCACTTCTAAAGGGCTCTGGGTATTACCCCCTGGATTTAGATACTGGACACAGATAGATTGCATATATTTTTAATTTTATGATATAAAACATCTAATTTGCAAGATCAGGCAAATTATCAACATTTTTGCAGTACTTGTGAAGTATTTATTTCTCCCAATTTTTGCAATTGGGAAATGCATCAATAGATTGATATTTATTACCCAATGAGTTTCAAACTAATCCAACATGATCAGGTTTCAAATACAATACATGGTATACATGGCTACGAGATAAGTATCATGCTATTTCTAGACAAACTTTTCTTCAGTAAGAAATGTGTAAAAATGAAATGTGTCTCTTCCTACTGTAAAGTTTTTCACTCAATTAGTGTACAGTATTAAACAATGTAAGCAAATCATATGCAAAACATTTATACTGAAATCCTAGAGATTTGGTGGAATTAAAAAAAAATTGGTTTGGTCTTCAGAGAAAGCAAAGTTATAAAGCAACACAGATTGGGATTGAGTCACTTACTGGATAATAAACCAAGATACTTTATAAATGCTATACTTATTGATGTTATGCATACCTTCGAAGTATCTCCAGAAATAAACTATGGAAAGCTTTGAGACACATCAACTGACTTGATGTATAAAGTGCATGAAAATACTAAACTGAAAAAAGGGCAATTCTTTGAGCCTGTTCCTACCATAAAAGGAGTCAAACAAAGCTGCATTATTGCTCCCTCATTATTTGATTTTTATACAAACTCCAACACCAATTGCCTTAAAAAGCAGAACTTCACACAGTGAACACTGCAGGAAGCAAGCACCAATGTGACTCTATAGAGATGAAGCAGTGCTCTTGTCACTGAATGGAATAGGACTAAAGAGGGGAGGGGCTTTCGTTCTTTATGCCTCTTTTCTGTTTGCATCACCATTTAACTAAGCAGCAACAAAGCAAGGATTATGGTGCTCTTAAAAAGACCCCAGAGACTCAAAGAAGCAGTGGAACCAGTCAGCCCTTTTTCTAAATGAGGGGAGTAAGCATAATATAATCTAGTTGCCATTAAACTACTTTAATGAAAAGAAGGACTAGGGGAGACATGATAGGAGTGTTCCAATATCTCAGGGGTTGCCACAAAGAGGGAGTCAAATTATTCTCTAAAGCACCTGAGGGTAGGACAAGAAGGAATGGGTGGAAACTAATCAAGGAGAGAAGCAACCTAGAACTAAGGATACATTTCTTAACAGTAAAAACAATTAACCAGTGGAACAGCTTGCCTTCAGAAGTTATGGGTGCCTCCAGCTTTTAAGAAGAGAGTGGACAGACACTTGTCTGGAATAGTATAGCTTCTTCAGTTAAATATTTTAGTGTTTCACATTGTTAATAACATATGAAAACCATGGTATATTAAATTGTTTTAATTATATTATTGTATTAGTCAAGACATTTTATAGATATGTCAACCTAGCAGTAGCTAGTCTATCAAATTAGGTTAATACTGTATACCACATAAGTATTTTTGATTTGTTTCCTTTATCTACTGTTTTCTTATTAACTTAGTACTTTATTTACTGTTATTTTACAGAAACTCTTTTTTAAAATTTCTATAATTTTAGTTGTAAAATTGTATTTCACTGATAAGTGAATGCAATGAAGTCCATTAATTCATTTGTGATGTTTCAGATATTCAGAATCCTACTCAACTGTCTGTTCTGTAGCCACTAAAAAAGTTAAATCAGTAGTTTATTCTTTTTCAGTTTGATTAAGATTCTTGATATTTGCATTAACAAGGCAACCACGGTTTAAGAAATGTTAAACAAAGGCTGTCATAAGCATATTCTCCATTACCTGCTAATACAGTAGAAAGCTATGAGCCTGAATAAATCAGCAAAACTTATTCCAGAGCCTTCCAAGGAAAAAGCTGAAAAGTAAAAGAAAACAGGCTCAATTGCATAATATACGATCTGAAAAATACAGCAAAACATGCTTCCTATGTAGGAATAAAGCTGCCATTCATAAGCTATTGTTTGTTAATAAAGCCTTTCATCATAGTCAGCATTTCTTTTCCAAAATTCTTCAGTTGTTTTTGCTTAAAATAGCAAAAAATAGTAAATATTTTAAAAATGATACACACTGAAAACTGAGCTACAAAAAAATCTAAGAATCCTAATTTGAAATGTTTAAATCTCACAATCTATATTGGAGGCTATTTGTCATGGAATCCACCAAAATAAGAAATCTCAATTCCTGAGATGCTCTTATATCTTGGCACAACACAAAAGTGTTTGGCCACTACTTTCTTTTGTGATTTTATTTTACTTTCCAGTCTAATAAACAGATCTGGAAATTCTTCGTGGTCTCTCATTCTATTACAAATCAGCTCTGGCTCTTTTTTTGTACACATGTACAAAATTAACAATATTCTTTCACAAATCATAATCAACCACCTGATGAATCTTCTATTCATTATGTTCAGCCAAGGAAAGACAATATTGTAAACTACTTACTATAGATGCTTTCTTTTATTGCAAACTCTTTAAGGCAAAATCCTTTTACATCATTTGGTAGGCGTAATGACAGGACTTTCTTCTGCATTCTTGATGACTTTCTAACAACGAAAGTCTATTAAAAAACAAATCAGAAAAAACAAGGCTTTAAATAGACTTAGTAGCCATGTTTTCAATAATTTCATATTATAAACCTGCTTTGATTCATCTTACATACAAGTAAACTTGTAGGGCTTCCAACAGAGATACTAATAACCTGAGAATCCAAAATAAGCTACAAAGCTTAATATATTTATTGATATTTTTAATTACCCAGAACCTGTAAATGGCAAAAAAATATTGCCAATTCTTTTGGTAATATTTACTCATTTGATCTTGTAATATGCAGAAATTAATTTTTAAAATTGTTCAGACCAAGAGTTAATATTAATTCCATGTTAACACATAAGGACAAACATCAAACAACGCAAATGCTACTCCAGTTAGCCAATAAAATAATTTTAATAATTGCTCTCAGAATAATAACCTCTTTCTCATCTTTTTCTTTTTGAGAAAGATTTGATACCATAATGACAAAATAAGTGCACACATGTACAAATACAAAGTACCTACCAGAACCTTATGTTAAGTCGCCAGCTAAAATTGTTTAGTAGGGTAAAGGATGAAGAAAGATTTCTAAGAAAACTGTTGCTAGTGAGAGTAGGCAGCACTGGCATAGGAGAGTCACATACCTGCCCTCATCTAAAGCAGATTCATAATATGTATGATTATTAGAGTTACACGAATACAAGCAATCACACACACTTTTCTCTCCTGACTGGTATCTAGCCGCTATTCATATAAATTAGTGTTATAAAATGACAGTATGAAGGAAGTTATGATGTACGTGTGTTGGTAGAGTGCTTAATGAGTTTGACTGGAATTGGGGGTTCGAGATGTCCTACAACCATGGAAACCTTTTGGGTTACATTAAGCCAATTACTGTCTCTCAGCCCAACCTATTGGAACAGAAAGTGCTATGAATTTTTGGAGAAAAGGTGGGATATAAATTCAAGAAGCTAAAAAGTGATTTCAGAATAGGAGAGAATGGACAGGGGCCTGATTCTAAAAGTAAGGCAATACCCCAGCAAAATATTCCTCTTGTTTTCAAGGCCAAATTAAAGTTGTTTCTTACTCCGGGAGGTTGAGAGCGTAGAATTTCCATTGCTTCAGCATCATTTAAGCCAAGCTGTAACCAGATAGGGTGGGTATGAAGAAGTTTATCTAGAATGCTGAGCTTATTGGGGAGACTATCATATCCAGAATCTCGTATGATATTTGCAAAATTTTTCTGATCCGGGCACACATCACCCACATCATTCTCTAGGCTAAAACAACAGAAACAAACACAAAACAAAACAAATTAAAAGCCTAAATTTTAATTATTCAAAAATAATCTGTGCTTGTAAAACAACCTTCAACAAAGTATCTTGTTCATACATGATCAAAAATAAATATTAATATGTGTTTGCATTCATTTTCAGCTGTATTTTATTGTAGGTGACCCTGAGAGCAACTCTGTAAGTTGATGTAAGTTGTAAACTGTAAAACAAACAAGCCAAATCAGTAAACAAGCCAGTCCATTAGCAAATGGATTGGGCTACAAATGGAAATAGAAAAAGAAGTAATTACTTCTACTTCTTGGAGATCCCTTGTATTTCCAACAAAATTTCTAAGATCTGTGCTAGCAGCACTCAGAGGGATTGTCACTGGCCTTCTTAGACTAGACACAGGGATGTCTAAAATTGAGGTTAGGATATGGCAATTGACGTTAAATTACAGGCTCCAGTTCTTTCACTGCAGACTACTCCTATTAATCATGATTGAGGTCTGTCCCTTGAGTTAAAACAATGTCATAAAACAAAAACGAATGACTAATGGATTATGACCAGAATCACTACAAACCTTGGGTTATGACTGCAAAACATAGACTTGTCAAATATTTAATAACATTGAATTTCAGGTGGAAATAAATACCTTGCCATACAGAAATAGGATTTGGATAATGAAGATTTTTTTGGCAAATGGCCAACCCTCTTTGTTTATTGACATTTCCCAAGCTAAGAAAAGCTTTCTTTTATTTTGCCTTTTATTGTAGGCAAGATACTCTAAAATCCCATTTGAGAAATGCATTTGCTTGTGTGGAACCAGAAATGTTGAAATAGTCCAGTATGTATTATTTTATTGTACCATCTACACAGATATAGGCAATACTTATATCCTGCCTCTTTTACACCAGGACCCTGAGTGACCTGACAATACTTACATGTTCATCCTTTTTTTCAGACTGTAATCCCAGATAGTAGCAAAATACTGTGCAGCAGTCATGAAAATTAGGTGTCAATTGATGAAAGGTCTATCAAAACTTTAATACACATTTATTTCAACTATTACAATTGATTGTACTTTTCTATTTTTATGGATTTTTTAGCTGTTTTCATTTATACTTCAGTATACCTTGGCTGTAATAAAGATTCATTCATCTAGTCCTGTTATAGCTCCATCTGCAGATATAACAGGAAACAGTATATCCCTCGGTATGCACATAGCTCTGAAAAATAATTACATGTCTTCAGCTAAATATGTTTAATTGTTTCCATGTGACCTGACTTATTAAGATGCCCAATTATACTCTTTTATTCAGCCTGTAAAGCAAATGACTGAAAGGCTTATACTGTAGCTCCAATTTGTGGCAAGGTTTACATCAGGGGTGTCCAACCTTGGGAACTTCTCCAACCTGGCTAGGGAATTCTGGGAATTGAAGTCCACAGGTCTCAAAATTGCCAAGGTTGGACACCTCCCCTCGGGTATATTATCCCAAGAAGCAACAACTAGATGCCTTAATAATTTCAAAAGCGATTTTTCAGTTCAAAATCCCAGCAAGAATGATATATGCAAGAGATAAGCCAAGAGTCAGTAGATGTCAGCCTCATTCAGCTTCAAGCAAGCGCTAACTCCATTGAAATGAGCACAAGCAACAGCAATGGGCTTCAAGTGCCTTTAGAGCAGCACCCCCACACACTAATACAATGTAATCAATTGTTCAATATGGTTCTCTCTAATATGAATGCTTTGTAGCTCTGCCCTATCATGTATCTGAGAAATTTTAGCCATGTTAGGCCATGTGAAATTGCAGAGCTGAAATTTACTGTCAAATCCTGGTCTGGGGTACTTGTCATCTTGATTTCCCTCTTATCACTGTAACAGGAAGAGTGGCAATGCCCACAATGATTAGCACAATGGCTGTTCACATACCAGCAGTGCAGTCAATGACTAAGCAGGATGGTGAAACATCAGCTACAGACCTTAGTCACTAAGTGGGAGGGAGGAGTGAAAGGAAGTTGAAGAAGGTAACAACCGGAAGCACCTCACTTCTGCCCAAAATTCCTGACCAAACAATAAGACCAAACTAGACTTCTGACCAAACAAGAACCACTTTGTCTAGCTATAAAGCAGGAAACCATGAATTCAAGTTCTACCTTAGCCATGAAAGCCTGCTAAGTGATCTTGGGCCAGTCATTCTCTCTCAGCCCAACTCACCTCACAGGGTTGTTGTGGGGAAAATAAGAGGAAAGTGTGTTGGATATGTTTTCTGCCTTCAGTTTTTTGTAAAAATAAAAGTGGGATACAAATACATAAATAATTAAAAATGTCACTGTTCTGTAAGCAATGTAAGACTGTTTTGCTTATTTTCTTTACCTCTTCTATTTAAACTCAAACCCTTAAGAAGTACATACTTAAGTAGCCACTTTCTTTATGTTAAGAGTTTTTCTTAATACGAACAGACCACTGGAATAGTGGTCCCGTCACAAAACTGTTCTTATACAAAATTATTTATCTTACTCTACTATCTTCTTGTTACTATAAGTTTACAGCTATTCTTTTTGTATTCTTATTTATTCTGTAAATTTCTATCTGTATGTTCTATTTCTATGTTCTGATTCTTGTGTTAGCACACTTTTCTTAACTAGTACTTCTTTAAACTTTCATTTTCTCCCAGGTCTATAGCTCTTGCAGCCAATCTCTGCCCATTTGAATGTGAAAATCCTTTTCACTCCTCCACACAGACTTGTGAATGAGCTCGTCTCTCCTCCCATTTCTCCAGCACTTACAGGCCTCTGTTCTGGAATTGGTTTGTAGAGCTCTGCACCTGGGCTGCTGCAAGTAGTGGCCTTGCTTGGGTTTGCAGACTCTGGTGGGGCTCTTTTCCTTCCCTGCCTCTCAGCAGTCGTGAAACTCCAATAATCGAAATTTTCTCTTGCTATCGGAAGATGACTGCTGACGTTCTCACCTTTGGGTTGGAGTTTCTCTTCCCCCACATCTCTGCTGTCCTCTAGTGTGACTCTTTTTCTTAGGACACTCACACACCCGCTTGTTTTCAGTTCCAAACTTCCCAGTTAACCCTCCTTCTCAGGTAGTACCAAAACTCTGGATCCCCAGAAAGAAAAATGCTCTAGGTGGTGAGTTCACTCTTCTCCACTTTAATTATTTTTGCCCAGTCAGTAGCATCTGGGAGAGCTGACTCACTCCAAGTCCTATTTGTAAAACAGTGTCATCTTGGAGGACCTAAGAGATGGGTCTTCTCTGTGGCTGCACTTGTCCTATGGAGCAATCCAAAAGGCCCCAACCCTGCTGGTGCTGTCAAAATCTTTTGCTTACTTATAATTACATAACTTTTGTCTTGCATGTTACTTCGTTTGGGGATTTCCTCTTTCCTAATGCGTAGTTGGTTATTTAATGTCTAGTGTTGTTATTATCATATTGTGGCTTTGGGGGACAGCTCTGTCTGTTTCTTTTTAAAATGTAATATGCAAGCTGCCTAGAGTTACCTCATCATTCAAGTAGCCTATGAGTTTATCAAGTAAATTAATAAAAATGACCCATTCATAAATAATAAAGTTCTTCTTTTCCTATCATCTCGACTGACCAGGAGCAGGCTTGCTTTCTGATACCTGTTCCCAGCAAATGATTGCTTCTATAATATTCTTATAAGGGCCTTTTGAAATTCCTTCTTATTTTGCAAATGTGTATAAAGAGATAAAGAAGTGTAAACCATTCATGAAGTGTAATTCCTCTTGACTCAAAATTATCTACACCGATGTGCAAGCAAACATGTAAAATCAAGAAGGTTACATACTTCTTTCCTCAACTTTTCTCTTGGGGCATTTCCATTTTGAAATTAAAACATCTATTCCGTAGATTAAACCACGGATAGAAACATTGCGGTCCCCAATGGCATAAAAGACAATAAATGTATAAATAGCACAGCTGGTTCTTGAGGGAACATGCTTTCCCATACAGTTGCATATCTAAATTTCAGATGAGCTCTCTTTCCTACCAGTTAACATAACATTTTTTCTGTCAGGATTGTGTTTCACTCAGCTTATGTCCAGGCAATGTAAACTATTTTCCTGGGTCCTTGAATCAGAAAGATAAATAGAAATGGGTATCACTTACATACTAAGAACGCTGCATTGGTAGTATGCTTTTGTAAAAGTTGAAAAAGCATGAAAAAGATAGAACTTTATAACACCTCATTGACAAATGCTCAGATATCAGACCAATGTCCTCCAGCACCACCTACTGGAGACTGTTCATCAGACAAAACCAATTCAGAACAGGACTACCTTGTTCAAAAAGATCACACTGTAGTGAAATCTGCCAGATATGCATCAAAATCAGCTGTGGCACTTTTCCTTTGCCTATTTCCTAGTTTTGATCACCTATAAAGGGAATTTCAATGGGACCCCAAATCAGACTAGAACTCAAACTGGACTGGGTTCAATTATATCTCATTTAATTAAATCTCAATGTCATTTAAATTCATCTGGACCTTTCCTACCACTTGTTTGAACAGGTTGTCCACTACTTCAAAAAGAGAGCATAGAATAAATATTAAGAACTCATCTTAAGCAATAATTAGCCTTCCTTAGTATTCCAGGAATCCTTCCCTCCTATAAGAACACATTAATTACCTCTAGCCTTGAAATGAGCCATCCTCTGGCAACTTTACCAAATGGACAAGGATCAAGATTTAAGTAATGAGTTGGAATTATTGACAATCTTGTCCATAGCTTCTGGATATGAAAAATATCCATTACAACAGAACAAGCAAAATGTTTCAGATACAGGTAGTAATCGCCTTACAACTGTTCTTTTAGCGATTGTTCAGAGACACAACAGCACTGAAAAAAGTGACTTATAACCATTTTTCACACTTATGACCGTTGCAGCATCTCCATGGCCACATGATCAAAATTCAGATACTAGGCAACTGACTTATATTTATGATGAAAAGCAAAGTCAATGGGGAAGGGAGATTCACTGAGCAACCGTGAAATTAACTAAACAACTATAGTGAGTCACTTAACAAAAAACTCACTTAACAACTGTCTCGCTCAGCAACAGAAATGTTGGGCTCAGTTGTGGGTGTAAGTCAAGGACTACCTGTACATGAAAAGATACAGAATTAATCTGGGATACAATGGTTTTACTTGCACATACTTGGCATAATACTGTTTGAACCTGTTGGAAGTGGACAGGGTCTTTAGGACTGTGAGTTCAGCCACCTGCTCCCTAGATCCATGCCCCTCCTGGCTTGTGAAAATGGCTCAGGGGCTGTTGGTAGGTTTTTAACAGCAGTGAGGTCTTGGAGTGAAGAGGTTGTCGACCCTGAAGCTGACATACGTGTAGCCATGTTTTATTGTAGTCATTTCCTATTCTTTTTTAAAAGCTTTTTCTAGATATTCTGTAAGGGGAATCTAACAACGCTTTAGGCTCGCCACATTGCAGAGATAAGGGGGGATGTTATGGCTAGGTAGCATTATTTCCCGTGGGAACTGAGAATGTGCCTGCAGATGGCTGAAGGTGGAGTTCATCAGATGAATCCAAATCTTATTTTGAAGATTTACTAAATGATACAGACACTCAGAAATCCACAACTATCACACAGGATACCAATTAATGCAAAAGTTTTAGGACAAATGACTGTACTCTGCTTCTACTTTCCCAGGCTTAGTTTACTACAGCATGAAGAAATCTTGATGATGACCTAGGAGACATTAATGATTGCACACTGTCTTAGTAATTTTATCATTTATGTGATATCAGCATGTTCATGTTTTATATGCCCAAGGTCTTCCCATTTACTAGGTTGTAGTTCACATTGCCAGCAATCTCACGCACACAAACACAAGGTGTGGAGATAATATTTCATTTGAAAACTTACACATTGTTTTCAGTTCACTAGATTCAACTACCATCAACAAAGCTTAAAGACAAATTGAACTACAGAACTGATACAAACTGAAATAGAATTTTACACATATATTTGATTCTACTGAATTTGAATGAACTAGCACTCTTCAGTGCTTTTTAGCAGAAAATAATTTTTTTAATTTTAAAAATGTGGCCCATTTTAAGTAAAAAACTTTTAGCAATTAAGCCTTAAAGAAAGATAAATTTCTATACATTTTCTGTAACGAACCCACATGCTAATAAACGAATTCTTAATTGTGGAATATGGATAAAAGATAACAATAACTTTTTACAGGAAGTTAGGAATATAGCATAAAAAAAGAAAAACATAAAGTATATCATTATATTCCTAGCTACTGCCAAAGCAAACCACCTTAAAATTCATCCAAAACCCAAATATTTTTCATAGTTTTAATTAACACAACACACTGTTACATTAGCCCACCAAATGAGTCCAGTAATACGGAATTTTAATTCACCTTGGTAAACTGGTGCGTCCACCGTCCAGTGTCAGATCTGTGTGTACCATTTCTTGTTTCAGTTCTCCGATTTCTGAAGCAATTGTGTCAATTAGCTTGAAGGACAAAAGCAATATGACATCAGAAAGTGGAAGATGTAGAAATAAAAGAATGGACAAGATGAGTCACTTAGGATTACAACTCATTTCACCCTGCCTAATTCTGACTTCCTGTTCTTAAGAGGAACCAGTATAATGAAGCATGTATTTCATTCAGTCACATATAAAATCAGCTTGTAGTGAACATACCTAATACTCCTTCCGCCTCTTTTCCCTACAACACCTATCCTTGAAGTCGGTTGGGCTCAGAGAAGACTGGCTCATGGTCATCCAGTTGGGTTTCATGCCTAAGGCAGAACTAGAACTTACAGTCTCCCTGTTTCCTGGTGCCTTAACCACTAAACCAAAATCATTAAATAAATGATTTGTAAAATTCTGTTTAAGATTTGTATTGTTACTGAACTGATACTGGAAGAGAGAGAAAAATATGCAAACAAAAAATAAAATAAACAAAAGACATACATATATAAAAATCTAAGTGTTTAAAGTTTGATCACACAGAATATCATTTTCAATACATTGTTAAAGAACCCATGCATAAAGAAGAGAGTGGACAAATATCAATAATCCAAGATTATAAAACCAGGGTGGCACTGTCTTTCTGCGGTAAAGAAGATTTTTTTTGCTAAGTCCCATCTTGATACTTTCACATCTCTTCATATGAAGATACATTCCAAATTTTGGATATATAATTCAAAAACAGATCTCTAAACTCTGTTATGTTTCCTAAAACCATACAAACAAATATGGAAATTAAATAAAAATGGAACAATAGTATGACAAGCTTTTGTACAGATCATTTATATAAGTTTTTCCTCCATTGGTTTAGACTCATCCATTCTGAGAAATTCTGTATGATTGAAAGATACTTGTATTCCACTAGTGTGAATTATAATTATTGAAATGAAACACTTAATTTCTCAGGGATTTAAATACCAACTCAATTTCTCTGAACCACTAATGAGCTAAGAAGCAACTAACAATGAGTTGAATTGTAAACTAGCAGTGGTATATTTATGAAGGTAAATCATATTATAGATTTTCAACTATTACATATTAGCTAGGCACGTGGTATATTGTAAATATTACAAGTACCTCAATGTAAATAAAATGCTCTCTTATGTACAAACTGAAAAATTATACACATATTTTCTTCATAGTGTTTCCTGGAAGTGTAGAATCTCCTTTTTTTCAGATCAACCAAGTACTGATCCTTTGGGTGCAACATTTTCTCAAAATGCATGTGAATTCTGAGTTCATTATTTTCAAATGTTGGGCTTCCATCCATAAATATTTACTGGTGTAAATATGATCAGAAAATGATATTACTCAAGGCTACATTTTATGCAAGATTTGTTATGCGCAATATCCCAAAATCAAGTTTAAGGTCACCTATGACAGGTATACAATTTTTAATATAACTTTATTAACATTTTAAGATAAAAGATAAAACCAAGAATTAATATTTAGAATAAAAAAGGAAGAAAAAGAAAAGATATAAGAGAAGAACAGAAACAATAATCCAGTAGAAAAGAAATGTAAAGAAATTACTTCCAATTTTCTTTTATAGCAGTTGTAAATGTTAATTAATATCTTATTCTATGCTTACAATTTTGCTTATATTTCTGTATAATCTATTTTTCTAATTATTAAACCATATATCATAATTTGTTTTTTCAGTTTGTGAAAAAAAGGTAATAAAGTATTTCTAATTAGCATTAAAGTTAGGCAATGTCCTGTCTCTAATTAAAACTGTCTAATTGACTATCTCAGCAAGTTCCATCTTCTATGACAAGTATATAATTAATGTTGAAAGAATGAAACCAAATATGTCAGTCATTTAAATGTATATGCTATAATTTTGTTTTTGGAGTAATAGTTTGTGCCAAGAATTCCATATTCGGAATTACTTGCCCATGTTTAAGGATCCAATATATGCATACTACGTAATGCTAAGACATTATTTGTTTCAGAAATTTGATGAATAAGTCATAAGTGTTTGCACATAATGCTAGTCCATATCCACACCTACATACAGACCACATATGTGCCATGTTGGACCTCTGCCTGACCACTACCTATTTTAAATACAATGAAGGTTTCTACAGACAAAAGCTGCACTATGAGTTCACCTGTGTCCCCCATTGTGGCCAATCTCTACATGGAAGATGTAGAAACCAAAGCCCTAAACTCTTTCGTGGGATTTCCACCCATCACTGTAGGTATGTGGATAATACTTGGATCAAGATTATAATACAGGAAGTGGAAGCCTTCACCAAACAAATCAATTCTATGGAGAGATAGATTAAGTTCACGTAGATAGATGTTAAGGAAAATAGTCTGGCTTTTCTAGACTGTGCACTTCACAAGTCCATGGCACAATATAGGAGATCAATCCCATCAGGACAAGATTCACCAGTCCATTTGCATTTGAAAGACAATGGTCACTCTTCTGATGACAGTAAAGTTCAAAGTCATCACAACTGATGAAGTTTCCTGAATGTTTTGTTCTTCTTCCTCAAGGAAAGAACAGTCCAGTTGCCTTTTGAAAAAGCATTTTTGAGACAACCACATCTACAATTCCTATTGTGGTTTAGTGGGGATGTTGTGGACAATTCAAAATTAATTATGTCATATTTCTAATGCTATAATATTGTTATGTGCAAAATCAGAGGATCTGAGTAAGCAAGATGAAGTATAAACTAGCATATCCTAAAGAAAGTAAAATTGAAGGCAAAAGGAGAAGGGGAAGGCAGAGGATGAGATGTTTAGGTAGTGTCCTTGACTCAGTGAACATGAATTTGGGAAAACTCCAGGAGACAGTGGAGGACAGGGGGGGGGGTGCGTTGTGAAGGACATGACTGGTGACCCAGTTCAGTCGACAAGGTACCCCACGAGGACGAGGAATAGTCGGGATGGGCCCCCCCAAAACAAAAGAAAATAAAATCTAACTATTTTGAAAAGAGCAGTTTGAAGAGATAAAAGTTTTGAAGAGATATCAAATTTCAGATTGTGAAGTTATTAGAACTCACTGTAATGTGAAATTTAAATCTTCTGTCCCAGCTAAGTAAAAATTTCAAATAAAAGAAGCAAAGTGGTCCGTAATGAAAGTTTGAAATTCATAAACAACCAATATCTTTATTAGGATAAATAAGTGAACAAGTTTTGAGTCCTTTGAAATTCATTATTTTGTCATATTCTGGACTCTGAGCAAGTAAAACTAAACCAGCTTTCCCCTTAGAACAAAAGGGTTGATGGATTCACATCAGTTTTCCTTTCAAAGTATATTATTTCACAATTCCGTCCACCAGGGGGAACCACACTACATCACTAAACCCTAAATATCTGCAGTATTTCAATCAATAACCTCAATAAACTCAGTCTCATAATATAAATAGTGATTATATATACTTCTATATATTTACTTCTATATACTTATGTAGTCAGAGGTATGTATAATATAAATCCTTATTTTGATATTCATTTATATTTGCTTTCCTGTGAATTCAGTGAGCTGAAATTCATGAAATGTTCTCCCTTCCCTTCCCATTCCACTATGAACTAAGCCAAACACTTTGAAGTCCAACAGCAAGTTGAAAAAGAATAGAGTAAGGTCTATTTCCAAATAACAAGATCAGAAACAATGCTTAGATTTTTAAAATGTATTCCTAGCATATAATAGGTGTACAAAGTATCATTTCATCTTATTATTAGAGATGGCACGTCTATTATAAGGAAACAAGCTGATGTTTGTCTACAAACTGATATGCTTTGGGGGGATTGAATAGAAAGGTTTGTATCATAGCTAGAAAATGGGGATTAGCAGTGTTCTATACTTCTGAACAATATAAACCAATTCTTACATTGGCAAGAAATGCACAGTGGGATCTCTTGGAACCGGTACTTTTCAGCTAATAATTAATTCATCCTATTGATGGCATTCCATATACACAGGCCAAAATAATTTCCATTACACAGACAATACTTTTATCATAATAAAAAAAGAAATAGCTAGACACACCAAACAATCAACAACTTTAAAGGTGTAATATTTACAAGAGATGAAGACAACAACAAAAATTACCTTTCTTGGATATCTTCATCAGCAGAGGAAACAACGGCAGGCTAAAATCACAATCATACTAAAAATAATTCACAGAACCAAAGCAACAACTCAACTGCCTCCAGGGGAATTGAATATAAACATGATTCAGATAAGGAAATGCACATGCAATGGTCCGAACTCCAAAGGAAGTAGATTACCTATGGAACATCTTCCAGCCTAATAGAAATCCTGCAACTTTATTAAAAATTGCTTATCCATGTACCCTATTACTACCAAAGGGTATGAAAAAAGATAACTCTCCCATACGGTGCATCAAACTCATCTGAAACAACCAACAGACTATTATGAACTCTTGGCATCACTGTAACACAAAAATCTCAACAAAATCCTATCAAACATTTGAAGCCAAAATCCTACCGTAGTAATTAAATAAAAATACCAGTAGGAGGTGTCCACAACATTCAATGTATGAACTGTAAAAGTCATGGTAGGACAGATAAACTGAAAATTGCTAGAATAAATCCATGAACATCAATTGACTATCAGAAGATATGAAGAATACTCATCTCTCAAGACGGAGACAAATCTATTTTAAAAAAATCATTTTATTAATATAAAGGTTAAAAGTCAATACCAACTACAAAATATACAAAGAAATGTAAAAAAAGAAAAGGAAAGGGGGTATATGAAAAAGGAAAAGAAAGAAATAGAAAGAAAAAAAGGAATGATTTTCCCTTTCATTCTAGTTAGCTAAAAATAATTTTAACAGCTCATCACCATTTGTAAATAAATAAAACATACTCTCTCTTTTCCCCATATCTCATCTCTTAGATAAAGAGGAAAAAAAAGATCTAAAAGTGATGTCAATTTTTATCAGTAAAAGTCCAGTAAAGCCAAGAAGCCATACAACTATTTCCTTCAGAATCTCCTCCCATAGCTCATTTAAGTCCAAATATTGTGTCAATTGATCGTTGTCAGCAAAGATCCAGTAAGGCAACCAGATATAACTACCGGTAACTACCCTAATCAAGCAAACCAAACTTATAAATCTTTCCTGACTTTTTAACAGATACTTTTGACCCCCTTCACTAAAAATTCATCTATGGTTCAAAGCAAAATCCCTTTAGAACTTTAATAGATTTCTCTTGTATTCATAAATAAAATTTATCCTTTTGTTTGTCACTCCTTTTTTGAAGTTTTACCTTTTTATTATTTTATAATATAAAACACAAAAATAAAAAAGCAAATAATAGGACAAAGAGGGGAGGAAAAATGGAAGAGAAATGTGTAGAAAAAAGGAGGGGGGGAAAAGAAAAGGCATTGACTTCCAATTCCGTTTGGTGCAGTAGAATAAGATAGTAGCATCAACTTTTGTTTGTCACTCCTAAGAAAAGTCCTTTGAAATATTAGCCGAGCTGTTTTGTATATCCAGAGAGGGGATGAAAATATCCAAATCAAGTTCCTGATTTAATGTATTTTCATCTCCTTTAAGGAATAAGTCATCCATCAAATCTATTTGTATTGTATCTAAGTCCTCTGTCAAATTTATTTCAGAAACATCCATTGCAGCTCCTTGTTTTACAGCTTCACAAGAACATGTTGTCAGTTTTATCAAGCATCTGATCCATTGTCCAAAAGCTTTGCTGAAAAGTTTGCACTAAGGATTTTTTAACTCTTTCTTTATACTGTCTTTAGTGTCCAGTTATCAGTTTATAAGGTATTTTTTCATTAAAAAATGAAAATAATCTCCATTTCCCCATGAGCAAGTATCTTCTAAATAATTCAAAACTGTAATTCCAAATTCCACTACCCCCTTAATCCATTATTAATTTTCCAAAATCCATATACTGCGCCCTTTTGCTGCTTAGTCCAAAAAACCTCATATATTTTTAAACTTCCAAAATCAAAATTACCTTTTAAGAAGGGGGAAACTCATCCCATGAATACAATAGAATCCTGATAGTCTGAAGAATCTTAATCTCGCCACTATGCAAAGCCACTCCACTCATAAACTGACTGTAAAACTGACAGTTTCCATGGTCTACTCATGAGGAATAGGTATCTGGAATCAGATGCATAATCTCAAAGATAGTGTCTTTGTTCTGGAGAGATTATGCTAACTCGGATCCAGCAATCAGGGGCAATTCTCTTCACAAAGCTATCTTGCTAGCTAATAAAAAACAGCAAGGCGTCCAACTCACTATGGCACATTTTCGATCAGAATTTCAAATGAGAAACTGATGAGTTAGGCCAAGCCAAACCCAAAAATCAGACATCAAGAGATGAACAGAGATAAACTATCTATATACCATTAATAATTACATGTCAAGAAAGGAAATCAGTAGCCCAGAGTACATCCACCAACACCCATATAAGCAGGAAACAGCCCCAGATAAACAATTTGGGAAGAAACAATGCTCTAATTAAGGAACCATCAAGGGAAAAAATCCTGCATTCTAATAGACTGACAGGGCTAGGCACTATATATAAATATCCAGGAAGCTTCTTTTTCCCAAGGGACTGTGAAACTGGTCTCATAACAAAGTGTCTGCAGGAAACCACCAAGCTCAAAGCACACCAGGAATCCATCATATGATCTTGAGTTAAGATCAAGCAATGCAGCAATGGCCATGTTTGCTAATCCTATCAAAGTGCTGAAAGTGGTTAAATCAAAAACAGATTGTCAAGAACTCCATAAGAATGGCAAATTAAATTCAATGCAAACAAACATAGGTGTGTATTGACAAAAAAAATCCATTTTTTCCCAATATATTAATATGAGCTGACAGAAAAATTATTTAATTTCGAATCAAAATGTCAATCCAGTATGAAGCTGGTGTTAAAAAGAAAATTCTGCATTTGAAATTGTATACAAAAAGAATATGCAAAGTACAATTCACAATTCCCCTGTAGACTATTCTGAATATAGTTTGGTGATTTTCCTCTAAACTGGGGATTATTTTGTCTAGGGCAGCATGTTTAGGACATCTCAAATAGTTCTGAAGATATACTTTTGGAAGTTGTAAAACTGATCCCAGAATAAATCAGAGGGTGATTCCATGTCAGGTGGTCTGGGGCTCCCAGCTCAACCATCATGGATTTTGATGAAATTTGATGTGAACATGCACACACGTAAAGTGTTACGTTTGCAGATGCAATACTTGCAGAGATTAGAATATGCATTACAGTCTAACCACCAAGTTATAGAAAATAAATGAAAGGTGCAAAAATGCAGGCTACACTTGGACAATTAAAGAGAGTAGGTTGCCAACCATACAAAGTCAAAATACACAATCATTTGTAGAGGTAAATGAAGTTAAATTAAAATAAAATGATCATATTGAATTTGTTTATAAACAGGATTATAAAACAACAGAAAATTTGTAGAGAAATAACACATTCAGGAACTCATTCATTAGAAAATGAGATACAACAGTTAAACCAGATATCAAACAAAACAGCACTGTATGTAGATGAAATATCCTGTGTATTGTTTAAAGTTGAAATTAAAGTGTAACATTTAGATGAAAACAAATACTAACCTAAAAAAACATGGCCTAGCAATGGTAAAAAGATTGGTGCGTTTGTCTACAGTCCTTGGGAAAAACATTTCTACTGGAATTTGGTAAATGTGTTAATAAACTCACAGTGAAAAAGTTGGATGTAAGAGAATGCACAAATTACCATATTATTTCAATAATTGTTTACATCAGCAAAGTTTTCTTTACAAATAAATTTACAACATGCATGGAGAAAGACTTAATTGTATAGATCAGTGATGGTTAACCTTTTCGGCATCGAGTGCTGAAACTGGAATGTGCGCACATGTGCCCGAGTGTCAGAACCCAGAAGAGAGCAGCTGGCCGGTGCGCATGCACACAACGGAACATGGAACAGCAGCTGGCAACAGCACAAGTGCCCACAGAGAGGGCTCTGTGTGCCACCTCTTACACACGTGCCATAGGTTCGCCATCACGGGTATAGATCATGCTGGAATGTGGAAGGTAATTGATTAATTTTTCTTGATTAAATCAGATTACCCTTCGTTATAGTGATCAGAAATCCACTGTAAGAAATGAATTCAGAGAAACATACTGGTAATTCTGAAAGAAAGGGAATAAGATAAGTGCAGATTGTTACCTGTTTATCTTATAAAGCAAATACAAGAATGGCAGGACTGAACAGGTGGCATCTAAAATGAAAGTTGAAACACTAACAAATTGAACTATTCTATAAACTCGCAGTAAAAAAGATTTAGAGGAATTTATTATCAATGTAGAAATAGAAAGTAAAACTTTAGGTTTGGATTAAATATTAAGAAGACAAAGATAATGTAAATCAGAAGGCAATTGTTGACAAAGAAATGAACATGGTCGAAAATTCCCTTTACTTGGCTAAAGGACATATAAAGATGATTAGTGTGTTAAAGTCAGGGGTGGGTTCTAATTTTTTTTTGCTACTGGCTCTGTGGAAGTGGCTAGGTGGGGGGCATGTGACTGAG
>JANHFT010008721.1:285230-297575 GCA_032467955.1 Pseudoxenodon macrops
CCGAATGGCGGTGGGGTTGGGAGACAGGCTGAGAAGATGTGAGGGAGAAGACACGGTAAAGGGAGGAGTGGGAAAGAAGATGTAAGACTGCTCAGTTATTTCCGCTATTAGCAGAAAAAGCTGAGTAACAGTTTGCTTCATTTGCTCACAGTAACTCTGTGAGCAAATGAAGTTTGGCTTCTTCGTTCATCAAGTTTGAAAACTGGCTATTTATGACAATGAGAATGGACTAATTTTGCCTCTTCGCTTTATTTTAAGACCTTCTTATCTCATTCTTCAGCTAAATCTGAAAGAGCATATAAAGTAATGATTAAATGAATGCTTAGTGACAACAGAAAAACAATTTACTTCACTTATTATATAAAAATTAAATATAGTATATAAAAGCAGCTGAATATCTAAAAACGAATACAGGAGTTTCCAAATTGTATTCAATCTGACTTAATCTGCAGGTAGTGATATACAAATCAGTGCTAGAATACGAAGCATCTAAAATAGTTTATAAAAGGAAATTCAGTTCAGAGATGGTATTCAGCCAGTTCTGACAGGTTTTGGAGGACTGGTAGCGGAAATTTTGAGTAGTTCAGAGAACCGGCAAATACCACCTCTGGCTGGCCCTGCCCCCAATCTATTAGCTGCCTCCCAAATCCCAGCTGATCAGCTGGGTCTTCTTTTGTTGCCCTGCACAGGAGAATGGAGCTGGAAAGCAGGTTGGTGGGGTAGGGAGGGAATGGGGATTTTGCAGTATCCTTCCCCTGCCAAGCCTGCCAAGCCAAGCCAAGCCAAGCCAAGCCAAGCCAAGCCAAACCCACCAAGCCACACCCACAGAACTGGTAGTAAAAAAAATTGAATCCCACCACTGATTCAGTTGGTTCAACTAGCACTAGATCTTTATACAGTTCATAGAAAATTTTATATTCCACATCTGAGGCTAGTAAAATATTTCAAAAATATTTTACTAGCCTCAGATGTGGTATATAAGCACATCTGAGAAAGAGGAAGAGTTACTTTACTGTACTCATAAAACCTAACTCCAACTAACCAATCTCTCGCTCTCTCTTTCTCTCTCTCTCTTTCCTGCCTTCCATCCATCTATCCATCCATCCTCTGCTTGGAGCTCTCCTTGAAATTGATTTATATTACAGTTAGGTTCAGTGGAGTGGGTAGAAGAGAAACTAACCTTATCACAGCCAGTTGTGCCCAATGGTTGCTAAGTGCAGCAAATAATAGCTTTGGAGTTGGGACTTGTAAATAAGGGTCTGTATTATGGCTATTGATTGGAAAATGAATGAATGAAATTTAATTGGATCAAAAATAATGCCTAGATTGGCCCTGGGTTTGTAGCTCGTTAAATATTAGAGTTTTACAAGCAAGCAGTTTGACTTACTGGAACAGTTACCTTTCTTTAGTAATACCACTGTAGCATCACAATTGCTGTTGTCATCCATCTCAGTATTATTTGCTAATCCATTCACCATATTTGTTACATTCTTTGTCCTCCGTTCAAACATATGCTGAAGATTGGCATTAAACCTACACAAAGAGGAAAGAATTAGGAATTATTTTAGGCACCGTTATATGCTATATGACCCCTGGTCTCATTTCAGATTCTTAGCTGAATGTGGTGGAGGAAGCAGCAGAGCAGCTACTTTTGAATTATTGTTTGGGAAGGCCCAGACAACTTTCATTTGGAATCCTGCAACCTTTTACTTTACTCTAAAGAATGCTTCTTATTGGGGCACCTTTTATGAGGCCCAGTATTTGATGTTTTGCCTGGTTACATGATGAAAGGAATCAGTTTGGCTTCAGCTGGCCCTATAACCTGTCCTTCATTTTAAGTAGTTTGTTTTGTGATATGAGGATGTCCCATAGTGATGTTCCCCATAATTTCACTTGTTTTTTACCTGCAAACTTTTAACCTGGTTCAGAAGTTACTGTTTTGCTCACATTTTTTATTCATTTTTGATATTAAGAGTCTGATTATGCAGAACCTTGACACTATCTTCTCCTAGTTTTGGCATGCTTTGTGATTATCTTGGGAGTCAGAATTCTACTCATGGATAGATAAATCCTGTTTATAAATTTAAAGTTTATATTGAAAATGAGCAAATATATTTTTTGTAAAGTAAAAACAATACATATGATGAAACCTGTAGGAACAAGTTTCTATGACTTGTATTAATTAACATTCACTGGTCTCAAAACAGTTAAGCCAAGTCAGACCTGCTTAATACTTGGGACAGGAGCTACCAATAAATGCAGGGCTATAAATTAGACTTGGCTGTAAAGGAGACAAAAGCAAATGACTTCTGTATTGTTGCCAAGGTAACTTCACGGACATGTCTAAGTAGTCACCAACAGAAAAGCTTGCAGAAATCTTGGCCTTTGCCTTGATGTACACAGATGGAAAATAGAGCCTATCTATTTACTTACTTATTTCCCATATTTCTATACTGTCCAGCTATATTTGTGTACTGACCTCTTTTGTTTCTTTAATAATCTTCTGTTTGTCTATTCTACAAAACATTCTATGTAACAACTTTTTTTCTCTTAGCTGTGGGATAGTAATGAGACAGGCTGCAATATGGCTAGATTTGCCACATCTGGATTCCAGAAGGTCAGATGACCACAAGGTTGAAACAAATAGACACAGAGAGTGTTAAATCTTTTCTGCTGCCTTGCAGGTGACCAGTTTTTTTTCTCATATTTTGCTAATATGAGAGTAGGATAAGCAATGACAGAAAGTGGAGAAGCCAGAAAAAACAACAACACCAAGGTGTCTCTGCTAATTAAAATGGGAAGATATGTGTACAAAGTGTACAAAAGTGCACTGTATTGAGGAGAAGTTTTCAAGCAAATGCAAAAGGACATTGGTTTGTCTAAAATAAAATAACACGGAACAATAAACAGGCTGGGACATATTGTACTTACTTCATGATAAGAATGTAGATGAAGTACATCAGCACTAGGATTAAGGACTCCCACCTGTGATCAGCCAAGGGGGGAAAAAGGAAAAGAAATAAGTAGCACAGTTCCATGACTATGATTGCCTTGTCTTCTGAAATTCAGGCCAATGACACAGGGAAGGGTGAATGATGACAAGTGTGGAGCAGAAAGGGTAAGATACCCTCAAATAATAATATTGATTATGGAGAGTGAGATGGCGCCTGGTAGTGAAAGGAGAAATCTGGGGTATCAAAAATGAAACTGGATGGACAGGAAGAAGTCAGAGCAGAGTGATTGGCAAAACTTACAACTGACAACAGCCAGCATGCTAATTCTTTTCAACCTCTGAGCTTGAGATGGTACTCATTCTCCTGGGATGTGATTGTGCGAAGAATAAATTCCTAAAACGTTGGGCCAAACTATAAGTCTTACTCTATGCGTGTCGCCCACGTCTAATTATTTGGAATGGAAGCATCATCTGACAAAAGAGCTAGCAATATATAATGGATGGAGAACATGCAAGTAACAACTGAATTTTTGACACAGCTCATCATAATCATTCACTAAAACCTGCAGTGCAATTCCTTATTACCAAGTTTCTCTTTGTGTATGTGAATTACATTTAAGGTTGGTTGGAAGAATTACTTTGATCCTGGTGGCTGATCCAAAAGTTCTTGGAAAAAGGTTTTCTCTTTTAATTAAAAAAAAAATAGACAAATCATTCTATTATTTAGTTTTCCTACAGGATGGAAATTGGTCCCTGAGCTGCTTAGAAGAACACTGGTTTTCCTTACTTTTCTTAACTGGCAAATGACAACAGTACTACGGTACTTACCAAGCAACTTTTTCATCATATATAAACTGAAGGTGGGGGGGGGGAGAGAAAGAAAAAAAATAAGTATTACTGTGTAGGACTGCTAATAAAATATCTATTGCTTTTAAAAAAATAATCTCATATCTTAGTATTTTATGCTGGCTCTGTAACCCAAATTATTCTACTTTTATTTTCTCAGACTGTTTAAGCATCTGCAATGTAGAACTCCATGCATTACATGTAATTTTTATTTTAAATTAACATGTGAACTAAAGCAGAAAGCCAGAGTACAAATAAATCACAATTATATTTATAAATACCATTTCAGTTTGAGTTTCAAATTTAATTGTCCAACAGCAATTTATCTAACTTTAAATAAAATGCATGTACTAAACCATATAGAGAAGCAAATAAGTGTGATATAAAGTTCTGTTAAGTAGTTGTATGTGTAACACATGTGACTCTCCACTTTGCACTGTGAACTTCCTGTGAAGAACTCAGTTGGACAGATAGCTAGTCATATGGCATCTTTCTGAATAGTGCCATTATTTTCACATATTGTAAATGCATAAATTTGAATAACACATCATATATCCATCTTTCCCTTGATGTCACTTTATACACACATATCCATTCTGAATGTGGGGAAACTTTCTAAGATTCAAGCCTTCCATCTCCATATTGAAATCATAGTCCCTGATTCTAGCAACTCCTTCTGCAATTAACATATAGCTCAATTCCTCTTCTGAGAGGGCCACCAGGAAGCAGCTTTCCTCTACGTGACCACTAGGGTGCACTGACATTCTGTGCTTTCACTTGACTTATGTCCTTTTTGTTTCAGATGCTAGATACAATGATGCTAGCTCATTATAGTACCTGGAATGAATATTTAGGAGTAGTATTTGCACAGTTACACTTCTAGTTTTCTACTTCTTTTATAGTTAGGTGGTTAAAATATACATCTGGTTATCTGTTTGTTCTTACTTATCACCTATAACTACAGGCCTTATTATGAAGTAACTTACAGGCCAGGAAACATTCATGCAATCATAAAATATCATAGCAGAGGAAAACAGAAAAAATATATTTCTGATTTCACAACCTTCCTTTATTGCCACCTGAATTTGGCTAAAGATTCCTAGAATATTATCTGACTATGGAAAAAAAGGAAAAGCTTCTGTACAGTCCTTAACCACAATGTGGTGCTCCTAACTACAGAATGAACTAATGTCCAGATCTCCATTGTGCTAGGTTTCCTTTGTCACTTACACAGGAGGGGGGCATACATGCTTTCATGATACTGCTTTGACTTTGCTTGAGCAGAGCCTTATTCTACTACAGAATTATTCTGCATGAGCCCGAAGAAGGTGCAACTGCTTAATACTGGATTCAAGTCAATGTGTCTGTTAAAGCAGCCTCCTGTTTTTCCCCAGGCTTAGCAAGAAGCTGAAAAATGGGGGAAAGTGACTTCTTTAATGAACAGTCTGCATCATTATGCTAATGTGAGGTTTTCAAGCACTTCTTCCATATTTCTTTGAAATTGTGCACAGCTCTACTTTCCCTATCAAAATTTATATACAAGATATGGAATAAAGAAAACAAAGTAGAGAAATTATTGAGGAGACAGCAGCAAACAACTTAAGGAAGGAGAATAAAGTAATCACACTGAGTGATGAGAGACACCACCTACTGTACTTGAAATATTAGGCTCACTGTCACATTCATACAATTTATTTGTTACTTAATTTTCTATCAAAATGAAAAAAACAACTTTCAGCATCATACAGAGTATTAGCACTTTCAAAATACAATCGATCACTCTCACCATACAAATAATAGCTATATAAATATTCAATATAAGTAGTATTGACCTGTATATTGATCTTCCATGTCAATTGGAGGGGAATTGCAGTCACTAAGCAATGCAGTCAATAAAGTGCAACTGCTTTGTGCCAGCAATCCATGCAGTTCCCTTTGTCATCATTAAGTTAATGTCCCAGTTATTAGGCATGACAACTTTCTGCTGGCTTCCCACAATCAAGGAAATTCTAAGTTCCAGGCCCTACAGGATAGGGAGGGAGCAAGGGGGTGCTTGGGGATGCATGGGAGAGTCAAACAGAGGAGATTTGTGAGGGCCTCAGAACCTCTTGGATTTTCAGCCACAGAGTCAAGAAGCTTCTGAAACCTCTCTACTCTGGGAGTGAAAATCTAAAAGGTCTGCTTGGATTTTGGCACAGGGCATCTTCAATCAGTCTTTACACCCTGGGAGCTGGCTGAAAACATCCCATGCCAAAATCCCAATTGGGTTTCAGGATGGAGTTTTGTCCTCCAGTCCCCAGAGATGAAAGGGAGGCCTCTCAACTCTGGGATCTGGCTGAAAATACCCTATGCCAAAATCATGCTTGGAGGCAACAGATCTAACTTTCCCTGCTGGCTTCCCCATTGACTTTCTACAGAAGCCAGCAGGGCAGATTGCAAATGGTGATCACATGATCATGGGGCACTTGGTAACCGGTTGTAAGTTCAAATGAGTTGCCAAGTGCTCAGATCTCATGGGGCACTGCAACTCCCATAACTTCAGGGACCACTTGTAAATCCCTTCATTCAGCACTGTTATAATTTTGAATGATTGCTGAATGAATGATCAAAGGTTAAGGACTACCTGTATTGGAAAGGAAATGATTTTTTGGATAAATCTCCAGCCCATGTCAAATATACTACGAACAATATTACAAACATACTACTACTTAAAATGGAACATTATTATTTAAATCTAAAACTAATAAATTACAAATTTTAAAATATAGACATAAAGCCTTTTAGCCTATATATTGTAATACTTTAAACTGGTTAACAAAGTAGAATAAAACTATAATATGCCTACTGAAGCTCCTGGAAGATATAGGTGCTATGTAATGATAATATGTAATGTCTGGCAGATTGTACTATCCCCTTTTCCTCACAAAAGGGCTACTCACTGGTAGGTGGGGATTGGTACCTTGTTAGAGGAAATTCATTTTACTTTCAGAATTCCAATTTCTGAGATCTTGAAGGAATGAGAGTAAGTAATGATCCCTATATTTAATACACAACCAGTATTCTATTACATTATGTGCCAGATTAACTTTTGAACCTGTCCCACAAACTCTTGCACTGGGTTCCTTGGAATCTCAAGATATTATTAAGAAAATCCCAGATCAGATAATAAATGATACAGAATCATGCAATATAAAATAATCTCTTTTACTTTTACAATATTCTATGAGAGGAATTTCACTTTTTGGCAGTTGCCTATAGATTCTCAACCCAGTTGAAATAATGAGAATATGTTAATTGTGCCAGGTAGTGCCACTCACTGTAGTAACAATATGTTGAATTTGTTTACATAAAAAACTCATGTAATGGAAGCCAAGAACTTATGGATTGCCAGAGGTTTAGCATGGCTACCAGATGTGGGTTGCAAAAATCATGATTGCCACTAAATAGCAACAAAGAGATAAATAGACATCTCCCTTTTTTGCCATCAACTAGCCTTAATCCAGATTTTGGCAGCCCAGAATTGTAGCCCTACTTAAAAGTACACCAGTATATCAATGTTCATCAGTACATTTTAGAGCCATTGTTATAGAACATAATGATGACTATGGTCATGCACAAGAATGATTTTTGTCTTCATAAATTCATGCAGATACCCTGAGACATACAGTGTATCTGAAAAGATATCTCAATCATGGCCTTTCAGACCTCCAGAAAATTGAGTTAACCCAAAGGGTCTATTGGTGTCATCCAATGGGATGGTTTTCATGACATTTATGATTTTAGTTCCTACTGTGGACATTTTATTTAAATGCTTGTTTTTCTTGTAATTACTGTAAACTGCTGAAAGACTGGAAATTGCAGCTGCCATAAATAGGATAAATAAATAAAATATAACAGGAAATAAACATCTAAAGATGGAAAGGAAGGGATAACACTATCCCTTTTCTAAATAGCACAAAATAACATCTTGGCAGTTCACAAAACAAAGTTTATGTCAATGTTCAGTTAATGAGACATATTTTCTAAATGACAACATATGTTTCAAGACTTCAGAATGTATAGCATTTGCTTTAAATACTAAAATTTGGGTATGTTCAAAACAGCTGTGGCTATCTAAAGCTGAAGTCTCATATTCTAATATTTTGAAACAAGCTTTTTCAGATCACAATGGACAAAATTTAAACCGTCACTAAAGGATAAAGTTTGAAATTGTTAAGGAGTGTGACTTTTATTCAATTAAATGGAATGTCTAGAAGAATAAAACAATCAATATATACTGGTTAAAACATCTCTCATGACTAAAACCTTACAAAATAGGAAGATCAACACTCTTTTGTTTGTTAAGGGCAGTCAGAGACTGAGTTTACATCACATTCTTATCCAGGCCAAATTAATCATGTCTTATTCAGTTGTGGATTTGTATAATATATCAAATCATAAATCAGCTATGCAAACTGGGCATATATACAAATGCAAACCAACATTTGATTGGTTCGGTCAGTATGACATGCACACATACACAACCAAAATCTTTATTTAGGAGAATAACCACTCAGTACTTACCAAAATAAGTGCAGCAACTGAGCAGGTATAATACACTGAATCTCTCAAGAGGCTCCAAGAAGACAGTACAACTATCTGAGAAAAAAAGCAAAAACAAAATGAATTGATGAGCACAAACTTTGCATAAAAAACGAATAGCAAGAAAGGGTTTTTAAAAATAATTTAGATCCACACAATGAGAGATGAGGTCTCTGTTTTTATTTGTGATTTGGCTTGAATTTAATATGAAACAGGGCAATTTAAGGCAGATTTTTACTTTCTGAAGCAGGTTCTGCCCTGCTGTGTCTTGATTCAAAACCTTCTCCAATGCTGTGCACCCCAATGTTCAATTCCAGAGCATTGCTCCACTGCAAATGATGGCTCTACAACACACACACACACACACACACACACACACACACACACACACACACACACACTTTCTCTCTCACACACAAACGTGGCAGGGATTGACATTTGTTGTATAGAATATTGATGGAAAGAATACCGGTTTCCTTAAATGATAGCTCTATCTGAAATTTAAAGTAACCCTTTTAATTAGACAATGAGTGAGCCTTCGGGATGGGTAGCAAGCTAATAGGCAAATGGGCTCTGGGGCACTGACAAGGCAGCCCAGCAGTCAGCTAGAGAGACTGGGGAGAAACAGATCTCAGCACACTGTATTTGCAGGACTTGCTTTGGGAATTCTGGTTCTTTTGCATTCAGACAAAAGTAAACTTGCAGAATGAGATGTCTATGACAGGTCTTGCTGGCTGAGGCTAGTTTGTCAGTTTGGCTTGGGAGATACCAGAAAGACTGTTGTGTAAAAGAGGG
This sequence comes from Pseudoxenodon macrops, assembly GCA_032467955.1. Lineage (NCBI taxonomy): Eukaryota > Metazoa > Chordata > Lepidosauria > Squamata > Pseudoxenodontidae > Pseudoxenodon > Pseudoxenodon macrops. Next base: position 294,406 of record JANHFT010008721.1, read on the forward strand.
GGCAGGAGAGCAACAAGATAAGGCACTGGCAGATAAATGTTACCCCCTCCTTCCCTGTGCAAATGGGTTCCACCTTTCTTCGGGCTTGGAGTAGACCCACCACAGTTATTCATTGGGGGCTGGTTTCTCTAGTTTGGGGGCTCAGGGGCTCAGCTTTCAAGAGGGAAACACACGCCTCTGAAAGGGATGGGTTTTTTGAGAATCCTCACAGCAAGAAGATAATTCTTTTTCCCCCCTGAAACCATGTTCCGGAAGTGGGAACAAGTCAGGGCAGACTATCCCATACCAAGTATGTGTCAAACTATTTCTGACTCTGACCTTGGATGTGGACCAAGAGATCACTTATGAACATGTATGAATATTTATGGGGGGTGGGGAGGGAATGATTATGCCAGCAATCAGAAAGAGATTTAGGATCATTAGTAGCAGATTTATTATTGCTGCTGACATCTTGGTTTTAGTGAAAACTGAAAATTGACCCCAGTAGACTCCTGTGCTTTTCCTTCTTTAATGCTAGAAAAGAGGAACACTTTTTGCTCTAAGAAACTAAGCTATATATGTGTAAGCATTGAGATGACAAAATCAGATGGCATCTGGAAAAAAAATCCATTTTTGAATGCTGATTGATATAGATTCACACAACTGCAAAAACCACAATATATAAAGAAATCCTTGTTATGCTAATAAATATTTTGATTCATCATAAAAGCAAGCTGTCCAAAATATGAATACCACTGATTTGCAATCTGAAGGGATTTGATTCATTATATCAACAAAGGTCTCTTATTGCCACATTGCTGTCTCATTTTGCCTCTGCATTAAGGTGAGGCTTAAGTTATTGTCATCAAATTTAAAATCACTCTGGGCTGCAATACTAGGATGTTTCAAGTCAGATTGGTGGTAATATATTTCACACTAACAGTAGAATTCCGATTCCATATAACAAGATATTCTTTTAAGTTTATTTAGTGGCATGAATCAAGACTATATTATTTATTATTTAAAATAACCCTGCATTATTTACAACATCTTATGCTGCAAACGTTTTCAGAGAGTATTTTGTACCATAACAATCACACCCAAAATCATTTTACAGGGCAGCAAGTTCATGTAAACAATCATGGTAAAAGAGATCAAAGACTGAATTCATTTGAATTACTTGTAGTTGGTAAAATGCAGAACTGGAGAAGAGAAGCAGCATTTGAATTATCGCTACTCAAAGAATATTTGGCACATATAAATTGGGCAGAACCCACACACATACCCCAGGATATATCCTTACTAACTAGTCTCCCAACTATGCATCTAGCCATCTATAAAATTTCTTTCTTATATGACAGTTTAGTTTGATAAAGTTTATATGACCCATAATCTTCAGATTAAAATCAGGGAGGAGATTCTGTTGGGAAAACCTGCTGTAGTTGTGGATCCTTCATTGTCTATTTCTATGTTGCTAAATATTACATTTCTGTTACATAAAATTAGTACTTCATCTGCAAGACCTGGAATGGCTTAGTGCTTTGCAAGCGTTAGTGTTCTTTGGTGCTTTGGATATAGCAGATAAAATTGCTATTGGGAATAATGTGAGGGCTTTTCCTTGATCCTAACCACAGAACAAACATGCCCTGCCTGATACCATGTCATTCTCTCAAGCCTAGCTCATAACTGAGGTAACTCACATGGTCTTTAACTACTCTGGTTTCAACACAGTATTTTTGAGTATGATATGGCATGTTTTCCTAATAATAGGATTGCTGATCTGTTCAGGGGATGCTATGGGATGGTATCTGTCCAGTTTCTACTGGCCACTTTTGTTCTGCCACTTTAACACCGCCATTCCTTTGCAGCCAATAACAGTCTAACACTGCCATTCCTTTGTAGCCAATGACAGTCTGCTTGCTACTTATTGCGGTATCTCTTTCCATTTTATCCCAAAAGCCTCTCCGTACCTTCTACCTCTCAGCAGGCTATTTTTGAACAAAGGTATAGTCAAGTGCATTCAATCTTTGTTCAGAAATAGTCCAGCTGATAGCAGCAGCACTGCAGAGCTCTCTTCCAGTTTAGCTTTGTACCTCCTCTATGTTGATTATCTGTCAGCTGGGCATGAACAGATTTTAATTACCATACTTTCTGTTTCACCTTTAAAAAGATATAAGTTTACTCCAAAGGTTCAGTGATGCCCACAGAGTAGGACAAAAAGTAAAGATGGTGACTGTGACCATGTGATACAAAGGTTTTTGGGATATGAAAATACTGAGACAAAATGAGGTTTCCAGTTACTAAAATAAACATATGGAAAGCTTCAGATGGATTATTCATTCCAAAGTATTTGTTTATAGGAATCAAGTGACTGCCATTACTTCCAGAGCCAAACAGAAGATGCTAAAAGATAGGAGTTGTTTAAAAACTGCTTTATCTTAAGTCAGGTATGAAACTGATACATGATTATTGCAAAATTACTCTTGTGTAATTGCTATGATGATACAAAAGGCAGTGTGTTGCATACATTATATTTCTTGAATAGTCTGACTGGGATTATTTTAGTTTCACATACCATTTACATTACCATCTAATGCCATAGTTTCCTTTATTATCCTGGTTATGTAATACTGCTACTCTCTGCATGAACCCACAAACAAGCAACTATCTCTCCAACAAGGTATAGTTTTATCAGCAGTAAATGGGGAAAACTAAGTGTGAAAAGAGATATAAAATATAAAGAAAATTCCACTGAGAAATTCCCTTATAGTAGACCTCAGTGTCTCCCGTTTCAGAATTTAACTGAAAAAACTGCACATATATTCATCCCCATGCTTCATTTAGGCCGCAAATCCTATTTATCTTTTAAAATGCTATATGTGTTTTTTCATAATACTTACAACTTTTTACAGGAGTTGATGCTATCAGAAGAACTAACCCATCAACATTTGCTACATATTTGATGGACTAGCTTTTTTCTTTTAAATAGGAGTTTGATTCTAAAGAAGGTACCATATTTTTCAGAGTATAAGACACATTTCCCCCCCCAAAAGAGGGTGAAAACTTGGGTGCATCTTATACACCAAATGTAACCCCATCCAGCCACCCCCACCCTTTGGCCTCTGCCTCCCAGCAATTTGCCTCCTTGCAGCAAACAGCACAGAGCCTGATTATCAGAAGCAACTGATTAT
>JANHFT010008723.1:15767-26401 GCA_032467955.1 Pseudoxenodon macrops
ATGGAGTTGGCCAAGCTCTTCCCCAACCATCTCTTCACTCGGTTTCCTGGTTTTGTGGCCAGGAAAGCCAGCACCACTGTGATGGTTTTGGCCAAGAGAGAAGAAATGGCAACTGAGAAGATGATGCTGAAAACTGTTTGTCGAAGAAGGCAAGTGGTTTTCCTTGGCTGACCAATGAAGAGAAGAGGAGACAAGAAACGAAGCAGGAGGGAGACCAGGAGGATGTAGGAGAGGTCTCGGTTGTTGGCTTTGACAATGGGAGTCTCTCTGTATTTAATGAATATGATTAAGAGAAGGCTTGTGGTTAGGAACAAGAGTAGTGCAAAAGAGACAAGGATGATGCCCAAATGTTCTTCATAAGACAGGAAAGATTGAACTTTGGGGATACATTGGACTCGGTCATTATTTGGATATTTATTATCTGGACACTTGGTGCATTTCTCTGTATCTGAGAAAAAACAACAACAGTATTTCTTTAATATTCTGCCCTTTTACATTTCAAGAAATATCTTCTTGGGAGAACAACTGATAACTGGAAGTTTCTCAAGTTGCATTTCTTATCATCTCTGGAGAAAGACGATAAGAATACCATTTTCTAAAAAAAGAAGAAACTATATTTCTACTAGTCTAGGAAATTGGGAGAAGTCCTGGGATCGCAGTGAGTTCCAATGTAGTGTGCACAAAGTTCATATTAATCCTACATTATTTGATGTAAGTAATGAATCTGTTAATCTTTCGGGATTAACAAGTAACACTATGAGCATTTTCACAAAAGCATTTGTTAGCGGTGGAACAAAAAAATAAAAAAGGTTAAGAAGTATATAACTGTGTGTGCGTGTGCATGGGTGTGCATAGACATTGCTAAGGTCTATCAAATTGGAGGAAGTTCTAGGAGATGAATGATTTCCTCTGTAATGTTCAGAACCCTCATTTTTTTAAAAAACCTCTCTTTTTACAACCCTTAATTCGGGGTAAAGTCAGGGTGACTGGATGGAGCTGAGCATTTGCTGGCTGGATGCCCTTCCTGATGTCACATGGAGATATATTTTCTTTGCTCCCTCGGAGAGAGAAACATCTGCCCCTACCTAGGATTGAACCCTCAGCCTTCCGAGTGGGAGGTGAGCATCTTCACCACTAGGCCATCATGCCGCTCATTCATAGAAAGCATTATTAGAGATGTTTGCCTAGAAAGATTAACTGATGCATTATTGTTTTTTTACCTATAATAATGTAGCTTTATAGGAAACTTCATTATTAGTGATAAAAAATAAATCAGTTAATTTTTCTAGGCAAACATCCCGAGTTCTTTCAGATGGCACTTATTAATATCTGGATCCAGAGGAGGTTTCACTTGAAAAAATCTAGTTGGCTGTAAAACAGAGCTAGTCCTACAAATAATTTGGAATGGCTACTGTAAGAGTGGTACTTTGTGTGTGATCAGGTACTGCCATAAACCATCCACATTACTCATTGTGGACCAGTGGCATGTTCTCAAGGAGCCTCAAGGAGAGGCCCATGTACAATTCTTCCTGGAGGTGTACCTAAAACAATTATTCAAGTTTCAAAGAACTCAGATGTTCCTAGAGATATAAAATTGGAAGAGCACGTTCAAAATAAAAAGCAGAAGATATATTTTCTCTGGTTTTTAATAAAGCTTTCCACTGTCTCCATCTCACTTCTCCTTTAAGTTTTTTTTTTTACTTTTTACTATTCCCCCCTATAGATCACAGGTGTCAAACTTATGGCATTATGTTGCTATCAAATGACGCATTGTGACATTTTTCCCTTTGTGGAGCTGGGGAGTGTGTGGCCTGCGTATGACGCATCCAGCTTGTGGGCCATCAGTTTGACACCCCTGCTTTAGATCATAAATTGTACAGTTTGAAAATTAACAAGAAAGCAGCTGAGCTTCAAACTGTCTTTTAACATGTGGTTGCATGAAAATTCTCTGGATGAATCCACTTCCACAAGGCCTGTCCTTTTCTCTGGTATCACCCACCTTCCTGGATGGAGATGGTCCCCTCCGGACAAGGAACACAGTCATAGCAGCAAACTGGTTCTCCTTCCCGAGTCCGCTTGACAAATCCAGGATGGCATTTTTCCACACATTTGGACCGAGGGGGAGACTAAGCAGAAAAACAAAGAATTCCAAAAGAAAATATGTTAGTATTAACCATTCTGATATGCCGACATGCTCTTGAAATAAGACTGAAAAGACGTGTGCAGTTTCTAGAACTATAATGATATGAGATAGAGGGGAGGTCATGAAAACAGATCGCTCAAAAAAGGTAACTTGGCCATTTTTTGCTGCAGCATCAGAGGTGGGTTCCTACCAGTTCTAACTGATTCTTTAGAACCGTTAGTAGCTCAGTGATGACATCATAGAGCCAGTTCCGTCAGTGTCTCTGTGGGTGCCGCCATCTTGGATTTTGCTTCTGTGCATGCGCAGAAACTATTTTTTGATTGCTGCATGCATGTGTGTGAGTCATGACTCTGAGCAAGCCAGCAACAATAGGATCAAGAACCCAACCCTATACAGCATGTGGGACATGTGTATAAAACCTGGGTCAGAAAGAGATATTTCTAAAGCCCAGCTAAACATCCAAAAATGTTCTTTTCTGCTGAAGAACATGTTGTTGTTAGTTGCAAAGTCATGTCCGACCCATCGCAACCCCATGGACAATGTTTTTTCCAGGCCTTCCTGTCCTCTATCATCCTCTGGAGTCCATTTAAGCTCACGGTGACTGCTTCAGTGACTCCATCCAGCCACCTCATTCTCTGTTGTCCCCTTCTTTTGCCCTCAATCATTCCCAGCATTAGGGAACTACTACTGTTACTACTACTACTACTACGACTACTACTACTACTACTACTGAAGAACTACAACTATGTAATAACACCTAGCATAGAAGAACAAACTCATTTTTGTTATTACATACATTTGGAGCCTCCTTTTATTTCAGAATACTTGAGGCAGGTAACAATCAAGATGAATAATTTGCATTCAAGAGGTGAATGCACCTCAGATGAGGTGGCCTCTTACAATACTGCCTAGCCAGAATCTAGGCAGTATTTCCTTTCAAATTATCTCTTATTATTTCAAATACCAGGAAGGACTTTTCTCTGAATCAAAGTCATGTTTCAATGCTTCAGTTTTCTGGGTCAGGACATTATCTCTCATCAGACTTTGATTCCATGTGAACATAAATTATTGGACTTCCTTCATAGGTGCAGAAGGCCTTTTGCACTATCCCAGTGGGGTGAAAGAATGGTCTAGATAACTCTGGCCAGGTCTGGGTTTCTTAACAACTTCTTCTTGCCCTGTCCTTTTATGGGACACTGGATCCAATCAGGACCAGGTGAATCCCAATTCCAAAGATAATTTGTCATTGGGCAGCAGGTCCTCCATCCAGTGCTGATTCAATTTCATTGAATTCAGTCCAAATCTGAACTAAGGCCCTGGTCAACAAATGTGTTGCCTTCTTTGCGGACAAGGAAGAAGCAAACTGAAGGCTATCACTGAGCACTTGAGGGCCTCTCTTACCATTTTCATGCAGCTTCTCCATTTCAACACTAAACCATGGCACATAGGCTTATCCCAACTAAAATGGACTGGACTGGAAAATAGAGAAGGGACCAGAGGTGGGATTCAGCAGGTTCTGACCAGTTCTGAAGAACCGGTAGTGAAAATTTTGAGTAGTTTGGAGAACCGGTAAATCCACCTCTGACTGGCCCTGCCCCATCTATTCTCTGCCTCCTGAGTCCCAGCTGTTCGGGAGGAAATGGGGATTTTGCAGTATCCTTCCCCTGCTACACCCACCAAACCACACCACACCCACCAAGCCATGCCCACAGAACCAGTAGTAAAAAAAATTGAATCCCACCACTGGAAGGGACAACAATATTTGTCTCACCCTGTCGACCAACTTTAGCCGTGACAGATAACGTTCGACAATGATGAGTTTCTTTTTTTCAAAAGACAACAGTTTCTCCATGAAGGAACCCTCCTTGGTGAAAAACACCCAGCTCGTGATCTCCAGATCAGCTGCTAAATCTCCATTTTGGTCCCAGTACAGTTCGAATTCGGAAAAATTGATGTACTTATTCTTCTTCAGAAAGGGATGGAACTAGAATGAGAACATCCAGGAATTTTAAAAAAGTAATCAACTTGGCAACTTATTCCTTTTGGTCTGTTCTCAATTGGACCTTTCTTGTAAAGTGATCTAACTTAGTTGGGAGAACAAGTTTCACAACAATCTTCAAAGGCGAAAAAGAAAAGTTCACCAAAATTTATAGATGGACAATATATGTATTGAAATATATAAATCACAAATTTTGTTACACAGGGAACGTTCCAAAACAGGTCAGAAATAAATTGGATAAAGAAAGAGAATATTCATAACCTTGTTGGGAAAAGACATGGTGATTATCAAAAAGCATAGATTTGTCACATAGAAAGTTCCCAGGTTAATCTTCTAGCACTGTGATGACAAATCTATGGCATGGGTGCCAGAGGTGGCATGGAGAGCCCTCTCTGTGGGCATGCATGCCGTTGCCAGCTGCTCTTTTGGTTTCTGGCACACCGGCGTGCATGTGTGCATACATGGGCACTCAACCACAATAATACACGGGCAAACAATCAATACAAACTCAAGGTAAACTGCTCCAAACTCGATTGCAGGAAATATGACTTCAGCAATTAAGTGGTCAATGCAAGGAATGCGCTACCTGACTCCATTGTTACAGCCTCAAACCCTCACAGCTTCAATCTCAAACTGTCTACCATGGACTTCACCCCATTCCTAAGAGATCCGTAAAGGGGGCGTGCATAAGCGCACCAGCATGCCTATTATCCCTAGCTTACTGTCCCCATTTATCTGTACTTACTTACTTTTTTATGTTTATGTTTATACCTATAACTGCTATCTTGTTCATGTTTGACAAACAAATGAACAAACGGAAGATTGTGGCTGAATGAGAGGAAAAACATCCCCAGAAAGAGAAGCAGTTTCAGAGTTGAGCCAGTGAACCAGAGATTTTAAGTTTCCCCTTCACTGATTGTCTTTAATGCAAAGCCTGAGCAGCTTTCAGTCAGAGAGGTTTTAACTGGGATTCCTGCAGAAAGGAGGGATTGAGTTATGTAGTGTAAGTGGTCCCCAATCTTTGTGGTTTGGTGGCCCCATTTGTGGGGGGAGATAGGAACTGGGCCGTGTGAGCGGTGGGCTGGCGTACATGCATGTGCACACCACACCACCATTTCAATAAGTGGAGGTACATGTGTGCATGCATGCCAGTCTAGGGATTGGGGAGCCCTGGTCTAAGGTGATCCCTCAAATTTATGAAGGTAAAATTCTGCAATGCTAATAGTAAAACCACACATATAAGATTTTGTTTAAAAATGCATACATTTTTTTAAAATTACCCTTGTTTCATATTAAACTATATCTGTCGTAGTTCCCACTCTTTGGAATATTATGCCCTGAGTGATTAGATTGGCCAAACCTGTTGGCCTCTTGTAGCACAAGAGAGCCGAGATGGTTCCTCTCAGTAGTGGTATTCACTTACCTTCACTACCGGTTCAGAAATGTGAGCATGTGTACCGCTTTTGCACATGCACAGAACCTTGTGTGCATGCACAGAGCATCCGTGATAATGTCCGGGCAGAGCCTCCTTCTGCCACCGTTACTGGTACGCCTGAACTGGTGCGAACTGATAGAATACCACCACTGGTTCCCCTCCTCATCCTTAGTTCTCAAAAGGAACTAAGTTGGATGGAACCTTGTTGGGAGTTCATACCTGCCATGGCTGCAGTATTGAGGCCCCAAAACTGTCTGCGTCCCCCTTCCGTCTTCTCCTGGATCTGGAGGAATATGCAGCTTTCAAGGCATAAGCCAGAGTCTTAATGGCACTGTAAAAACGGTGGAAATTCCTGGCTTTATGCAAGTTTCCTTTATTTTGAGTCTCAAACGGTGCCTTCTGAGTACATCTTCTCCGGCCCTTGACAGAAAAGATGTGCTTTGAAAAGGAACAATGAAACATTTGCTCTCCAAGCATTTGCTCCACAAAGTAATAGTATACAAAGGCATCCGGCATTCGCCTTTTTTTCCTCACCAAACCAAGAGTCCATATAGTATTCACATATTTGAGAAGACTCATGTTGAGTGGAAATAGTCCTATGACCGTTGTGATCCACACTTTCCCTTCAATGGGGCCTGACACACCATCGAATATTAATTGGAAAGTAAGAAGTCTGTCCCAAATGGCTTGATATTCTATGTAGTGAACATAGACATTGACTAGTCTCCATTTAAGGAGGGCTTCCCTAAGGGGTGCTATGGGTTGAGTTGTCGAGATTTGTTGTGATATAACAACACAAATTCCACTCCTGACAAGCAAAGGAGTAAAAGTCCTCATGAAATTTTCTCCATTCTCTGTGTCCGAAGCAAAAAGGCCAATCAAGGTCCATCCGAAATGAAGAAGCGCTTGGACAATTTCTGGGTAGAAGAATCCTTTCCTGGGGAACAGGGAGTGGTAAAATGGCAAATGACTTTTATCATGGAGTGACTCGGAAAATAATTCAAAATTCATCTAAAAAAGTAACAAAGAATATTGTGTTATATTGGGATCAGATCAATTACAAACTATTAGCCTTAAAGAAATCCAATTGGGTTGTCATAAAAGGTAAAGGTTCCCCTCACACATATGGGCTAATGATTCCCGATTCTAGGGTGCGGTGCTCATCTCTGTTTCAAAGCCAAAGAGCCAGCGCTGCCCGAAGACGTCTCCATGGTCATGTGGCCAGCATGACTAAGCACTGAAAATTTATTTCTCTACTTGCATTTTTAAATGCTTTGGAACTGCTAGGTTGGCAGAAGTTGGTACAAGTAACAGGAGCTCACTCTGTTATGCGGCGCTAGGGATTTGAACCGCTGAACTGATGACCTTTCTGATCAATAAGCTCAGCATCTTAGCCACTGAGCCACCATGTCCTTTTGGTTGTCATAACCATATTCAAATAATTTACTGTAGATTAATCATTCATATGAAGATACGAAATTTAAAAATAAAATAAAAATAAAATAAAGTTAAAAGATTAAGAAAAAAGAATGCAGATCATATTTCCATATCACTCCTATTACTGACCACAATCAGAGCCACATATGCAGATGTCAATGGAAATGTTTTGGTCAAATAAAGAGCCAGATGATGTGTATTTTGTTTTATTTTGGCCACAAAGGAAGCATTTTGTTTTCCTATAAGGATCCCAATAGATCATTCATCTAATCTACAGTTCAAGATACTGATCCCATTCAAGAGTCTGAATATTCCAGATTCTTTGTGTAGAAATCTTTCTAGGACATTCTTCAGTTGTACCACAGACAGAAAGACCACAGCTCCTAGTATAGTTTGTCAGTTGTACAGTTCAAAAGGTCTTTAACTGTAATTTTATTGGTGTTCCAAAAGACAGAAGTTTGGAAGTTTGTCAGTTTCTATACCCTTAATTTTACACCAATAATTATATGTCCTGATTTTAGAAATAGAACATTTTGTATACATTCCAAAACCAGCTGTATAGTGCAGAGCTCAAGTACTTTTATCCAAACCCAAAATACCTCTCAAATGATGTGATTCAGTTTGTTGTAGTATTGATATATTTTAAGTCTTCTCTATACTTCATCTCTATACATCCACCACAAAACATATTGGGATTATGATGATAATTTATCAGTAGCATATAAAAAGGTGCTATTACATATCAATCAGAATAGAGCTGGAAGGGACCTTGAAGGTCTTCTGGTCCAACCCTCTGCTCAAGCAGGAGACACTATACCATTTCAGACAGGTGACTGACAGTACCTTCTGGTACCCCACAAGGTAGTAATAGCAATAGTAGTTAAACTTATATACAAACAAAACATGAGCTTACCATCTCTGCTGAACTATCCATTTATATAGAACAGCCTTTGTTGTACACAGAGCCTCTCATACCTCCCCAAATATGAAGAAGAAGACCCAAAGCAATGGAGATGATATCATGAGAGATTAACCCTTCTGCACTGTGGATCCTAATCCCTAACCATGACACCTGAAAGGGCCATGGTGACAAGCTGCTCTTAATTTTCAAGGAGAAGATATGGTTGGATCTATCACACATGTACCTACCATCTCTCTCAATTTACCGATGGAAAAACACACATACAAACCTGAGGGATTTTGTACGTGCCTCCTAATCTTGACACCTCAATCGTGATGTCATCAGCAGCTCCATCAACAAAAACCAAAATGTTGTCCTTCCTTCCACAGCTGTAGTTGGGAACATTGGCTTTTCCAGTTGAGAGTATATCCAGCAAGGCCTCTGAAGTGCCAAGTACATTCAAGTAGTTGTCATGAATGTTGTAACCAAGTGTGAGATTTCCCAGATACTTTTTGTTGGCCACTTGAATATTAAAAATGTACCGTAGAAATATTTCTTTATCAGAAGGGTTACTAATTAAAAGAGTGTTCATGTTATCATATTATCATCAACATCAGTAACAGCAATAACAACATAATTTTTCAATTTAGTTCTCTGTCTCCACAAGCCTTCCAAGCCTTAAGCTAATATGGACGCAAAATCAAATGCAAATGATAGTCACCCATCACAATTTCCTTTTAATGAATGTTGGGAAGATGGGTTTTTAGTGGGTTTTCTCATCATGGTTAAAAATCACAAACACAGCATTATTTGCACAGCCCACAACCTGTTAGATGTCAAGGTCCTCTTCGAACACAATGGATGAACATCATTTGCAGAGTACTAATTTTTATCTGCCCAGTGATTATGATTCAATGCCATTCAATCATTAAAGAAGAACCATCATAATAGCAAGAGACTGCTTTATCAGTAACTCAGAAAAGAAATTACACACACATACACACACATGCATGTATGTGTGTGTGTATACATACATACATACTACATACATATAAAACCACTCTCTATTCCTTTAAGTATTAAGTTTTGAATATGAATAAGGCAGAACAATCCATTACTTTAAACTAGTCAGTATGCAAGTGATTACTCAGGATTGAACTGGGAAAGTTTTATAACCTGGACTTGTTTCAAAGTTATTAAATAGGAGAACGTTAGAGGTGCAAATGGAGGGAATGCACCATACTGCATCACTTACAAACTTGCCTGAATAGAAGGAGCCCTGTTGAAAGGCACTGTTGTGTTATGTGATATTTTTGTTGCAGTGGTGATCATAGTAACGAGATGGTCTCCTGGCTTGTAAAAGCTCCTTGGTCTTCTTTCATCCCGGTACTTCAAATTCAGTGGGCACTTCATTCCAAGCTTCTCTGAGTTTGGCTGGGACATTGGCAGCATCAGAACCAGGAGCAGGAGGTCCATAATTCATGGGGCTGAATCAATCCCCTCCCTGTTTCTAAGAGAGAACAAGAAGAATTAGAATTCAAAGCTTCCTCACAAGAAGGAAATGCCAGTGGCTTTCCTAATTCACACATAGAGTAACTGACCTTCACCTAGAAAGGAGAGGAGGAGATATTCAAAAGCCAAAGCCCAGCCTGTCCCTTAACTTGTACACACAGAATATGACCTCAGGCATCTATCCTTTTCTGGTGCAAGATCCCTTTCATCTTTCTTCAATCTGATGTTTACATCAAAGGAAAGAAGCAGCAGAAGAGATCTCAAAGGCCAGAATTGTGACAATTACAGTGAGAAGAAACTTCTCCTCTTGGGATCTTGAACTCTTGGGCTCCAAGTGTAAAGGAACAGCTGGAGAATCTTAGCATCTTGGAGAAAAAACACAAATCCACCTATGGGGGCACTGTTCTTTAATAGTTGTGGTCCTTCCTGTCATGACATGTCCACAAAGTGATGCTGGAGGAAGAAAGTTCAACACTCAGATAATGTCCTTCAATAACTATAATACAATAATTAATAATTTGACACAATAATTCCACATAGACTAGTGTCTAAACTAATGGATCTTGGACTTTCTTATTTAATTTGCCTTTGGATTATGGATTTCCTGTCTGGCCTCTCTCAGAGGGTCGTATCTCTTCAGCCCTTATTCTTAATACTGGTACACCACAGGGTTGCATGTTGAGTCCCTTACTTTATACTCTTTATGTGCATGAATGCATTTCCATTCATGCTAGTAATACTATTACAAATTTGCAGAAGATACAACAGTGGTGGGACTGATCTCCAGGGGGATGAGTCTGCCTATCGAGATGAGATGGACTGGTTGCTTTCGTACTGTGGAGACAAAAACTTGGTCCTTAAGACCAATAAGACCTAGGAGTTTATAGTGGACTATAGAAAGGAATAGATCAGACATCCAGCCCTTGCTTATCAATGGAGACCAAGTGGAGCAAGTGGCCAGTTATACCGTATATAGTTTTGTATAAATAACTGTATAAATAAACTATATAAAAATACCATCACAGCCCTCTGTTTGTTTAGGAAACTAAAAAGAAACAACTTCCAAATATAGAATTTCTCAATGTCTTACATCAAATGGAAAAACAACAGGTAGATGGCAAGGATGGCAAGGGCTGTGTGATAACATCCTGAGCTCTACTATTGTGGCATCCTGAGTTCTGTGCTGCAACATCCTGGGTAATTAGCT
>JANHFT010008724.1:1958-15734 GCA_032467955.1 Pseudoxenodon macrops
ACCTCTGGCTGGCCCCAGAGTGGGGTGGGAATGGAGATTTTGCAGTATCCTTCCCCTGCCACACCCACCAAGCCACACCCATCAAGCCACACCACACCCACCAAGCCACACCCACAGAAACGGTAGTTAAAAAAATTGGATTTCACCACTGGTGCAAACCCACAAAATGACAGTATAGATTTCTCCCCTCCCCCCTATTAGTCCAGGTCACATTGCCCAATGGAATGTGATTATACTGTTATGAGAAAAACTCTCTGGTCTTGGCGAACACTTGTCAGAGTGTCCTTGGCTCTCACAGCTCGTCTTCTTAAAGTCTGGAGCCTGCATTCCATCTCCCCCTTCCCTCCCCCTTGGTTCTTTGGCAAGCTGAGAAGTGATAATGGTTACATGCGTGCTTCAAACCTGAAAGTTGCTTTTCAATTTCAGTTTTTCTAATATACTCTACTATTTTTTTTAAATTGCCATAAGTCTTTTTTCCTTGGAATCTATTGCTGCTTCAGAATTTAGTAAAACCTTTTGCTGCAGTGCAAAGCAGTCAGTCTTTATATATCTATGCTCCTATGTTTAAACTCTTAAATTTCTTTCTCCTACTTTCCCATGTTAAAGGATACTTGGCCATAGTAGTATTGGTCCTTCATAGACTAAAGATCACTGATTCCTACTTCACCAGCTTTGGCCATTAGACAAGAGCTGAAGCAGCAATATGATCCTAATTTGTTTTTATGTTTGAATTTTGTTATGCTTTCTGGCTACTTTATCTTTGTTTGATTATTATACCAGTTTGCACAAAAGGGAGTTAATAAAACATACAATTCATTCATATTGCTGTTCAAAAGTCAGAATGTTAGTTTAATGTTATGATGTAATAGTGACCTATGATGTTAAGCAGGCACGTTTGAGATGCCCCATTGAGTGTCTTGGACAGGGGTGAGCATATTCAAGGCTTCCTTAGAGCTTATCAGATTACCCTGCCCAATCTTGACCTGATTTTCAGGCCAGGCAACATGATAAGGTGACCTTCTTTCTTGCTGTCCTCCCTCTTTCCTTCTTTGCTTTCATTTCATCTTAGTTGGTACCTGTCCAGCCTGGTCCTAGTCTAGCACTAGAAAGTGATATGTGTTCAAATGAAAGCAGTAATTTATTTATTTATTTATTTTGTCAAACATAAGATAACAGATATGAACAAACATGATTATAGGAGCCACACTGGAGTGGGGGCTAAGAATGTGCAGATTATATAACCATCATCTTCCCTAAAAAGTTTTTAATGTATTGCAATCATGCATGTTTGAACACTTCTAAATCTTCTGTGCCCGTTTTTCCTTCGATAAACTCATCTAACTATTAGAAATATAAGCTGCTGCATCTACTACACGCCTCTGTTGGCTTTAGAAATAGCTAATGCAAAATTATAGCATTGTAACAAGGCCGTAGGGTTAGTAGTTGCACTCACTCTTGTCTAGGTTTATGCATCCTATTAAAGTATTGGCAAGCAACCTGGCGGCCTCCAATTGTTTAGACTAACATTCCTACAGTCTTTTTCCATGGACCACTCGACGGAGACAAGGGAAGTTGAAGTCCAACATAAACGACTAGATGCATAAAGCAAGCAAAATAAAATGATTTGTTTGGGCTGATGTCTTTAAGAACCTAAACACTGTTTAAAACCAGGACAAACCAGAATAAACTGAACCCCCCCCTCATTAAAGCATAATATGAACCTAACTGTCTCCATTGAAAGCACCTTGAGCAAAAAATTGCTTGAAAGTCGATAGATGCAAAAACAAACATTAAACAACCAACTTAATTAGACACTTTCTGATGGGAGAAAAGGAGTGTTCTTTGGTCTCAGGGAGCCATCATTAAACTGGAGAAAATATCATCTTAATAGTTTTCATTGAGAAATTCATGGGGAGGAGAAAGAATATATCTATTGGTATTTTGAGAAACCAACAATCTGCAATTTGTTCAACTGCGACAGCATAAATTAAACAGGAAATTACACATGAAACTGATCAGATGTGGGGAAAAGGAAGTATGTTCCTTTTTTAGACTTATTCATAAACTTTCAAACCATGATTTGGAATAGGAGAAACGCTTTATCTGAGTTAACTCTATTTCTCGGTGACATTTCACTTTCTTAATTAATGCAACTTATTGAATTATTCAAGAGATTTCTTTTTAAAAATTTATTAGAAACCCGCTGCTTATCATCTTACAGTGAATGAAAAGTGGTTCTAAATGAGAAACTTCAACTGGGCTTTTGTAAGCACATAACTTATGTGCTATTATTACAGTAATCAATTCATGATTTCCAGCACACCAGACATATGAGTAGCTTTTCATTGTCCTGGGAGGAGGTTGGATGAAAAATAATTAGATTATTTAATATAAATGTTATTTTTGTGTGTGTTAACCTTAGACTGAAACTAATATTCTATCTAGGTCAATAAAGTTTAAGAAGTGGTTTGCAGTAACCTAGAATTGGGGTTAAAGGGGTTATAAAGGTAAAGGTTCCCCTCGCACATATGTGCTAGTCGTTCTCAACTCTAGGGGGCAGTGCTCATCTCTGTTTCAAAGCCGAAGAGCCAGCACTGTTTGAAGACATCTGCGTGGTCATGTGGCCAGTATGACTAAAGGCTGAAGGTACATGGAACACTGTTACCTTCCCACCAAGGGTGGTTCCTATTTTTTTACTTGCATTTTTACATGCTTTCGAACTGCTAGGTTGGCAAAAGCTGGGACAAGTAATGGGAGCTCGCTCCGTTACGCAGTGCTAGGGATTTGACCCACCGAACTGCCGACCTTTCCGATCGACTAGCTCAGTGTCTTAGCCACTGAGCCACCACTTCCCATAAAGGGGTTGTACAAATTCAAAATAAGAGAATACCGACCCAAAAAATACTAATTGAAAACATAAAAAGGCTCCTTATAAAAATGCATATAGTCATCAAATGTGCCTGTTTTGTGGTGCTGTTGGTTAATGGGGTGGCTTCAAGTCAGGTCCTGAAAGGGAAGTCTTAGGTGTACTATTAGGCAATGATAGCAGAGAGTCTGTTTCACCTCCCTTTATATCCAAGTGAAAATCTCATTCAAAATAAAAATGGGACATTGAGGAAGAGATGAACTAAGTTTTCTGGATTGTGCACTGATTGTTATGAACAAATCGGATGCGGAAAAGCACCTCTTTGTTTTGTCTGGCAAAACCCTGCCATCTTCCCCTGTATTCCCAGTCTCAAGGTCTTCTCATCTGTCAGGTATAAGCTTTTGCAACCATCTGGGTTATTTTGCCTTTTGCTGAGTCACTCATTGAAAGGAGAGATGTGTCATCAAGCCTTGAGTTTCAAAAACCACATGTGAAAGCAAGCTGTCTTGTTTAACTGAGGTGTGTATTGAATTCACTGACAGGAAAATTTAAATGTTTCCATTGTAGGAGTTGTAGAATGTTTTCAAATAACTGGATGTTTCTGCTGGTGGATGTTTCCATTGTGTTACACCTTTCTTGCCACAGTTGTTAAGTGAAACACTGCAGTCACATGGTTGTTAAGTGAATTGGCTTCCCCCATCGACTTTGCTTGTCAGAAGGTCACAAAAGGTGATCACATAAACCCAGGAGACTGCAACCCCGTCATAGATACAAGTCAGTTACCAAGTTTCTGAATTTTGATGCTGTAATGGTCGTAAGTGTGAAAAACTCATAAGTCCCTTTTTACAATGCCATTGTTAATTTCCAATGGTCACTAAATAAATGGTTGCAAGTCGAGGACTACCTCTGTTAAATTCAGCATTTAATTTACATTAAATTGAATATGAAATTAAATTAAACGGTTTCTGGTTTAATTGATTTCACCTCAGAGGAAGCATTTAATTGTACCTTGATTTATCACCACAATTGGGCTCACAATTTCCATATGCTAAGCAAAGCAGTGGGTCACGCCTGATTTTATGACCTTTTGCCACAGTTGCTAAGTGAATCACTGCAGTCATTAAATAAATCAGTTTGCTTGTCAGAAGCTGGCTGAGGAGGTCAGAAATGATGATTACATGAATCCTGGATGTTGCAACCATCGTAAATACCTGCCAGTTGCAAAATGTGACCATATGACCATGGGGATCCTGCAAAGGCTGCTAGTGTAATGGTCATAAATTGCTTTTTAAAATGCCATTATAGCTTTAAATGACCACTAAACAAATGGTTGTTAGTTGAGGACTTTCTGTATTCTTATATCTGAATGACAAAATAACAGAAAGCTGTTCCTGCCTCATAGGCCGACTATGACAAATTCAGCTCTCAGGAGTTATGCTAATGTTTGATCTGTGCCTGATCCTGGACTTAAAAAAAAACCCCAGAAAGAGCCAAGAGGAAAGAGTTGCATAGGTCAGAGGGTGCACCAGTGTGTATTTCTCCTCCTCTGAGTCTTTTGAGCCTTAACATATTCAGGAAAATACCAAGAGAGAACTATAGAACTGCAGGCATTTATACTGTTATGTGGCTTGGTTCCCATCCTTCGAGAAAATTCAATACGTACCTCACTTTTTATTACTCTGCAATTCCTTAATTTAGGGTAGAATCGAGGCAACTGGATGGATCTGAGCATTTACTGGCCGGATTCCCTTCCTGATGCCATGCGGAATTCACAGCAGATTCTTTTTCTTACCTATACACCTTAAAATATTTTTTTTTGAAGAAGCAATTAGGTTACTTTTTATAAGAATGATTTAATTAATGTTATGACATTAGCTCTAGTTTTGCAGCTGTGTTTTAAGCGCAGATTGACATTAAGTGCACATCTTTTAATCTCATCTTCAGCTACAGCTTAATGAAATTAAGCACTATGGCAAGACAACACCTAAGAAGCTTAATATTAAGGGGCCCACTGCCCAGCTGCCACTGGTGTGCTCAGGGTTTGTTTTCTTACCCAGACTTAAACACACAGTAACTTTTAAAAGAACTCTCTTGTTTTTTTCATACAATCATGAGCCAAGTGCTATTCCTAGGTGAAAGATTTAAGTAAATGTTTCCATTCCTAAGAGGATACCTACTGTATTTCATTACATGGTTCATGTAGCAAGACCTGTACCAGGACCTGCTGATTACTCATTGCTATAAGAGATATTGTCACTTAAAACTAGAACATGAGCACGAACATCCTGGCTGGATTCTGTATCTAATACTTGCATTCTCTTTCCTTAATTCCGTTCCCTAATCTCCTTTCAAGGCTGTGTTATATCAGAATTCTCTACAGGAATATGAAATAACTATTTTATGCATGGCCACATCATAACATACAGAGCAAGTATTTTTTTCCCCTATCAGAGTATTGATCATAGGACTGTTTCACACATTATCCCTAAAAAGGCTTTGCAACAAACTTAGGTGAAGCCTGAATTCTGAGGGTAATTTAGCACAGGATAATATTTGCATGACAGAACAAAAGGCAATGTAATTTATATACAAGAGGGAACCAAGATGATTTACAAGGATAGAAAAATATGAATAACTATAACAAATGGTGCTAATATAAACTAGTTGTATTTCTCTTTAATTTCTGTGGCTTACTATTTCTCATTTTTGTGCTCTGCGTATTGTTGCTTAGCCCAAAATAGAATGTTTTATAGATCCTGTCAAGCTTCAAAAAACATCTTGCTGTTGCCACTACTATCACATCTTAGCTTGCCAACAAGCTATGGGGTGGGGAGAGGGAGATAGAACATGGGCCAGATGTCGAGATGTCAGTGTGAGAACCAAGGACATTTCGGCAGGTGTTAACAAAACCCAGAAAGACTTTCCCACGACAATATCCGGAGACAGTATTAGACAATGTGACCTGAGCTAATTGGGGTATGTGTGTGTGTAAGAATCTGAACTTTACCTATGGGGCTTAGCGTGGGAGAGATCTAGATCTGGTTTTGCCTTCAAACGTGCTGAAGGGTTGTACTCAATAAAGTTTTGCATGGACCGTCTTGGTGTTGCTTGCTTTGGTTGGGTTCGTCAGTCGGAAACTTGACAGATACTGTGTTATCCTTGATATAGGTATATCTGTATGCAAAGAAGCTAGCTCTAATTTACATAGAGGTTATGCTGACACGTTGCTTGTCGCAGCATAAATATGCGTTGTTAACTATTTTTGAGAGAAGTATCCTCATGGTATTAGTAGCATCTCATTCCATCTAATTGCTGGGCACTGTGCCTCCATAGTCATTTGGACTTCGGCTGTAAGAAAGATTGGACACTGATTTTTCTTTCTTTGAACTAGAATAGCAACTCCCAAGAAACCGCTAGACCTGGCAGATAGACACTCTTTAGTTTAGTTTAATCATATCTGCATCTTCTTTATAAGATTTCCACTTTTCACTGGGCATAAAAAATGTTGCTTTTTGTCTTTTCAAAAGTTAGTTACTAGTCTTCCTGATTAATGTGCTTCCATGGCCTTATATGAGAGATCAAATAGTTAAGGATTATCAGGAGCTGTGGTGCCATCAGGAATCATTGCTTGAGATGGACTGCCATGTACCAAATAAACAATATTTGCTATTACGTATAATACTTTTCCCCTTTATAGTCAGTGAAGTTGCATAATAATATCCTGGAATTATTGGCTTTGGAATAGATGATAGATTGTAAACTTGATATTATTATAACTGACTTTGATTATTGAAGGAGATTTGAAAAACAAATTTAAAGAAAATATTTTTGTGATAAAATGGTAAATAAGAAATGATAAGTTGGTCCATCTGATAAAATATTAAATTATAATAAGAAATTAGGAATTAAGGATGGAAAGGATTGTCCTTCAATTAAAGGGTTGTAATTTGAAAAAGGGAATAAGAGAAAATAATTAGATAATAATGAAAGGTTTGGGGTTAGGGCAAATGGTTATATTGTTTATATGTTAGAAAAGAAGTAGGAGGAAATAAAATAAAAAACAGAGAAAAAGAATATTATGGCAGAAATTGAAATACATAAATTTTGTTTGGGTATGTTATAAACTGTACCAGTTTTTTGACTCAGTTAATATTCTGTTCAGAGAAAATGCATTGTTTGTGTGTTTGTTTTTAAAAAAATTAAAATTCTATAAAAGAATACAGGAATCATTCTTTAAGATGGGCTACTATATACAAAGAAGAAAAAACATTTGCTATTACATATAATACTTTTCTCCCTTATATTCAGTGAAGTTGCATAATAATATCCTGGAATTATTGGCTTTGATTTCCGAGATGTGACTTCAACATTATAGCATCAGTTCAGCAATATAATAACAGGGAGATAAATAATGAGAATGCTGTTGAGAACAGAAATGAAATCAAGTGTCCCGCTGTTCTGTAGCATTGTCCGTTGATTCTAATTTTTTACTTTTATTTTGTTAACTGGCCTAGGGAGAGATTATACCACCCTCCACATTATACATTCCTATCAACTTTGAATCCCCCCAATGGATTCAAACTAAGATTTGCTCTTCTTCCTTTGTGTCTCTTGGAAGATATACGCTCACTTATATGTGAGAACAATATACAGATATGAAAATCAAGAGGGTGTACTTTTAAGATTTAGTTTTAGTCATCCCTCCATATGAGATACCTTCACTCTTAAGAACATGAATAAATTAATCTGTGAGGTGGAAAATGGGCTCTGCAGGCTGTTCCCTCTGCCCATGGGGTAACCTGAGATTACACCTACCTGCTATTTGAACACTACATCATTATCAGTTGCACATCAAGAATCAGGCGTGCAGAGTGAATGTAAAATAAAGAAATTCCCTTCTACACCAAATACTCAGGTATTTACTATACCTGTAATCTTTAAAACACATTACTGGTACTACTCTTACATGTTTTCCTAGAAAATATACTTTAGTATTCAAATGAATGGGTAAGTGACATTAGGACTATTAGGGAAAATTGTTCCCTGATAGCATGACTCTTTTTCTGCAGGCTGTATACAATTATTGTAATTCATAGACTGGGCTCACATCTCACACTGAACTGAGATGTGGTTTGCTTATTTTCCACCCTGTGTGTATGAATCCAACCACTGTGATTAAAATAAATGTAAAATAGAGCTTATGGTTCAGTAAATTGTGTAAATGCAGGCAGTTTTTATTTAATCCATAAACCATTAATAAACAAAACATAGGTTAGCAGAATGAGCAAATCCAGCCTTTAAATGATATGATCAGTACGCTTTGTATTATAAGCACAGAATGCTTTGCCCTATCCTAGCGAATATATGAGATAGGATAAAATATTACAGCAAGGGTAGGTGCCTAATGTGGATTAAATAAAATGTGCATGCGCACATCACTTGGAGTGGTTTGATTTGTGAATAGTGTCTAGCACTGTAGATCAAAAGAGGCATTTTAGAAAATTGACTAAGATGAAATTGCATAGGGAAGGCTTGCCAGAAGGAGCTGGGGGGAAATTGCTGAAGTATTTTGAGAGGCAGAAGGAGAAACGGAGGTTAAACAGAACACAGGATAAAATAACACTGTTAGGTATCTTGACCTCTTCCTTAGAAATAAATGGAGCAGGGGATGTTCCAATTTCCAGGACTACTCCTGAGTTAGACTGAATGAAATGTCTTCCTGCAGTGTCATGAAAAAGCAGAAGCTACTTAATTTTTTCCAAATAATTTTTTTTAAAGGGTCTGTTTGTGGGATTTCTGCTATGTGGTTTAAGGAAACCTCCTCTGTTTATTTTCAGATTACAGTTTTCCACTCGCTTCTCAAAAGGCCTTGCCCAAAGAAAATGGAACACAAGTGAAAGACCCCCAAGGGGAACCCATTTTTCACCCCATCTCTGATTCCCTTGAGCCAGACTCCGAAGCCCCTTCCACCAGAGTTCTGGAGGAGGAGGAGGAAGGATTGCTTCCTATCAACCAGTCAAAGGAAATGACTCAAAGCAGCCAAATGTCAAAAACAACTTTTTCTGAAGCACCTAAAGAGGATTCCTTATATTCTATCCTGTTTTCCACCATGGCCAGCAGAATGGATCCAGCGACAGAAGCAGCTATGAACAAGCATGGGAAAGAATCTGCGCATGAGTATTCTTCTTCAGGCTTTGACTTAGGAAGCAGCATGGGACCCAGTCTCCTGCCCTTGTCTCCCATCTTTTCAACTGAGACTACTACAGACCCCCAGTTGGTCTCAGAACTTCTCCCCAAGATTACCGAAGAGAGCTCAGTGGCTGCGATAGAAATAGCGGGGGAACAGTTAGCAACTGTAGCTGCAGTAGAAGGCGATCTACCAGAAGGAAAATCCACAACACAGGAGGAGATTCCAAAACCTGTGTCAGGAACAGTTGCAGCTGAGGTGGAACTGACAGGAGAAGATCTAGTAGGCTCTCATGAGGACAATTTCCAAGTAACTGAGACTGTTTCCAGGACTCCTAACAGCCTATCGGATTCCAGCTCTTTGGGCCATTTTTGGGACTGGACCAGTGGACGAGCCCCAACTCCAACTGCTAATCAGAATAGCCAGGATACAAAACTGCCAGACATCACAACTGCTGCAGCAGAAAAGAGTTTTACAGCACAAAACAGAGATATCCTGCTTGCCTCAGGGGTTCCCTGGAGTTTGACACAGGTAAAAAAATTATGTGTGAGCCATTGGGTGATGAGTATTTAAATTTAGAAACCCCTCTTAAAGGCTGGGAGAAACAAACCATTAAACATGGTTTTATGTTATTTACATTCTTCATCCTTGCCTGTTAATTCCTTTACAGGTGGTTATTTTCATAACCAACATAAGCATGAACCAAAACCATAGTACTAAAGTGCCACAGATGTACAGGATAAAAATTCTATTTTAAAAAGGTGTAACATTTCTCCTATACAGGGAATTAAAACTAACTAACTAACTGATATTTAATTTCCAGGTTATCTCTAAGGCCCAAATCCTCTCAGGGTGGTAGATATGATAATATGAACAAAACAAATGTGAAAATCAGTATACCGCAAATGTTATAATATCTATAACAGTAAAACAAACAATTTAAAAATA
The DNA here is from genome assembly GCA_032467955.1 of Pseudoxenodon macrops. Lineage (NCBI taxonomy): Eukaryota > Metazoa > Chordata > Lepidosauria > Squamata > Pseudoxenodontidae > Pseudoxenodon > Pseudoxenodon macrops. Next base: position 11,960 of record JANHFT010008724.1, read on the forward strand.
AATCTTAACTGAGTAATTAACTAATTGGCTAATAAAAAGCTATCAAGTTCTAGTTTGGGGTAGTTGAGATACATTTTTCAAAACTATGATAAATATAAATATTTAGAATAGCCTAGTAATGATAGCTTAGCTAGCATTTCTGCTTAAAGTCATGAACCAGTAATTCTAGAATTCTTAAAACTCTTTAAGAGTAAGACTTCTGTAGACATGTCAACTATTTTGATACAGTTGAATGTGTTTTGTTTCATTATATAGGAGCAAAAAGTGCCAGATTTTGAGGTTTTTAAAATAGGTCTATTGTCTTAATTGATCCATTTAATTTATTAATTTGTAAATTAACTGAACTGATTTTCAAGATATTTGAAATATTTTAATTTTTTTCATTCTTCTGATGTTCTTTTGGTTAGATGTGTATTTTTAAATATTCAAATAATCTGATTTTATAGAAAGAATGTGATATATGTATACTCCTAGAACAACTGAGTAGGCAACACATTGGATTTCGTTCCCAAAACAAAACGAACAGAGCATACAGGAATATATCAATATGTAGTATACTGTGTTTTCCCAAAAATAAGATATTTCCTGATAATAAGCCCAAGTGGGCTTTTGAGCGCCACCCCCCAAAAAATAACCCCACCCAAATATTTTAATGCATGCGCAGCCTGTTCACGCTATTTCCTCTAGTTAGGGAGACAGAGCTAGAAATCAGGTAAGATGGCAAGCAGAGCCCCGTCTTGCTCCACGCACCCCAAAATAATAAAACCTGCCCAAAAATAAGGCCAAGTGCTTATTTCAGGGTTCAAAAAAATATAAGACAGGGTCTTATTTTCGGGGAAACACGGTATTATTTATATGGTACTGGAATAAAAGTGTTTCATCCTCAAGAAAGTATTGTGTCAACAAGCTATTATATAGTCCATTCTCTGAGATTTCACCCCAACATTTTGCTTCAGATGTGTAACTCAGTTCATTTTTCATTTGTATACAGATTGTCTATGTATTACTAGCACAAGCATTGTGCTTGTTTGTCAGTGCTCAAACAAAACTTTGAACACCCATATTGTGTATGCCAGTTTGTATAAGTAATTTTCTTGGGCATCAAATACAATGTGACCCATGGAGATAATTTTCCCTTACAATGGCCCAAAATTTATTTTGAATTTTACACACCTGTGTTATTGATCCATATCTTAAGTTTCTTGAGCTCTTTGGAGCCACAGTAGCTCCTGTTCTCAGATTCTTCTACTGTATCTACGTCTTTGAATATCAGCATCAATTCTGAGAAATATGCTACTGGATCGAATGTAAAATAAGGGATAAAACAATTGATTGTCTGGTTTGGGATAAAACTTCATATTCGTTTTTTTTAATGATCATGCTGCTTCCCAAAATATTTCCATGTTAACTCAGAGATGTCTTCATTGGTTTTGTTTTGTAGATTATCTGTAAGGACTGGAGCAACCTGGCAGGCAAAAATTACATCATCCTGAACATGTCAGATAACATTGATTGTGTGAGTCACTTACTTCTATATTTAAATCTCTGTCTCTGTCATCTACATCTTCCCCTCACTTTCAATATTGCTCAATGAAAGTGATTTGTCATCCCCATCAAGTAGTAAAATGCTATTTCATCATCCAGAACAATATTTTGAATGTGTGTTTAAAATATGTCTCATCCTACATTGGCCATTTATTTATTAATAACATTTACTCATACTGTATATTCATATGAGTATAGTGTAATACAGTATAATATCATATACTCATATACAGTATTCCATTACTATAGATCTTGAAGCATTTTAACAAAATATGGCTGTAATATTTCCTAAACAATTAAATATGTGCACATAAAGAAGTTAAAGGATAAAGGTTTTATGTAATATTTCTGGACAGATTGTTGCTATAATAGGTGACACTCAGACATGGAATTCAGATAGCTACGGTATATAGATTAGAACTTGATGAGAAGTTTGCTGATAGACTGGTAAACTACCTGTAGTTTTGGTAATTGGCACTGTAGGCTTTAGAGTTATATCTTTCCTCCAGTTTGGAAATAGGCAGTTTAAATAGGCAGTTTCCATTGGCGGAAGCTGTTTTCTTGTCCTAGTTTCTTGGGTAAGGCGTATAAGAGGACAACATGTTTTCTGTTTCTTAATATAAAGAACAGGAAGGAGGGAAATAGAGTTTTGTTTTCTTTTCTTTTCTGACAGCAGCACAGCACAGCAGGACCTAGAAAACGCAACAGGTTATTTTCTCTCATCAGTTGATATGCTAGCTATCGAGCAAATTTCCAGACATTATTTAGACCAGCGAGTCAGCCATTTCAGTATTTAGTATTTCATCGAATTTGAATTGTTGACAAATGAGGGAGATACTTTTTATGGTTTTGGATGGCTGGAACAGTTCAAAAGGTTTAATAATCAAATGATGGTGATTGAGCAAGAACAAATTTAGAAGTTCTTCAGTGTATATAACTCATGGAGGGATAATTATATCTGTGATGAAGGAGAAAACTGCTCATGCTGAACATTTATTGTATTGCTCTGTTTGTAGCCCAGCAGGAGTGGGTCACAGATGCAAGGGATGGAATATCTGCCTCTCAAGGTTAATAGGGTTGGGGATGCAAACAATCATCCTACTCTACAAAGGATAAAGTATTTGTTTATTTTGTCAAATTTATATAGCCATTTATCTCACATGAATTGACTCTAGGCAGCGTTCATCAATTAAAGCAATAAATATATAAAACAGTCATTATTATCATACCAAAAATCCATAAGACATATCAAACACAATAATGGAACCATCATAGAATGTCACTATTCCCCTGGGGCCCCAGGCCTAATGACATAGCCAGGTCTTGGGGGACTTCTGAAATATTGGATGGAGCTAATCTCACTTTGGGGAAAGGGATGCGGAATATTCCCAAAGCACAGAAGGCCCACCTCCTGGGACCTGCCATGTATAGTTTCCTAACAGACAGGACCAAGGGTGGGTTCCAGATCGTGCTAGTGCCGGTTCACTCAGGGACGCGCTGCATGCACGCACATGAGCAGTACTAAAAAAAAAGCTTTTGCGCATACTCAGAAGCAAAAAACAACAGGGCAGCGCCATAGAATTTGCTCAGGGTCGTGGCAGGCCTGGATCACTGCCAGTTCTAATGAACCAGGCTGCCAAGTTACTACCGGTTCCATAGAACCGGTCTGAATTGGTAGGAACCCACCTCTGGACAGGACGCATAGCAGGCCTTCATTACCCAAATTTATGGCTAGATAAAATTGAGGAGAGGCAATGCCTCCTTCCTTTAGACGTTAAAACCAGCATCTTGAACTGGACCATTACTGGTATACTTGGGTCAAGTATGACCCAAGTATGAAGTTTATGCAGTGAGTACAATAAATGCTTATTTAATTCTGCATTATATTCTGAACCATTACATCAAAAAATAAAATTGTATAGAATTCCAAGGAAAGAGATACACATGAGCCCTATAAAGTAGACCAGACTAAGAAACCAGTGCCAATAAAACATATTTTATTGAAATAGCAATGGCAACAGTATCTTGCAAGTCTGAATGTGCTTCTTTTGTCCCTCACGTTATCTACGTGTGAATTAGGTAGGGGGCTTCTCTGAGATGCTTCCTCAAATTCATTTCTTGAAATCGATTTGTCACACTTGTCTAATCATTGTCTTGCTAATGGGTATTCCCACTGTCCTTCAACAGTTTTTTTTTTTTTAAATAACTTTTATTCACACAAACATTTAAA